>CM069451.1:74235374-74267434 GCA_035610835.1 Ophiura sarsii | reverse complement strand
ATGTCAGTGGAAATGGTACAGAAAACCACCCTTTTCCGCAATTTTTGGTACGATCATGCGTACCCAAAGTCAATGTGACTGAAACCACAAGGACTTCAATGTTTCTATTCCTACTTTGTCTGCGGTATTGTTGTCATGGCTTCAGGTCTCTGCCATACCCAATTTATATCTTAAATTATTTATAGTTTTGATGTTTGTCCGGTCTCCCCTGTCTGTATTTTGGTCGGTCAGTGCTGGGCATTGACGGGCCAACATTGTGTGTTCATTCTTGTTATCAATGTTTTTTAACTTAATGATCAATTAAAGAGTGGTGAAAAGGTTTTTTGTTAATAAGCTTATCATGACATCATTAAAATTCTTCTTTTAAATTAGAAACAAGATGATGTGCCTAAACTGAAAACCTGTATCCCACCTGGAACAATCATAGGTAAGTTTTATTTCACAACTTTTAGACAAGGACTATAATAGTTAAGTCCAAAGAAGATTGAATGACACCACCACAATGCATTGCTTTTTTGCAAAATGCCCTTAATCTGGTCTCCAATTCATCTCGGTTTCCATGGACATAATGTACAAAATCATGGCATCATAGTGCATTCATCATTGGAGTTCTTAGATTCTAGTTTACATCAATTAATCAATTATTTCTCAGTGTTCCTTTTTCTTATTTCTAAAACTTAAGAGCTCCACAAATGCATCATGTGAAAAGCCTTAGTTGGCTGGTGCTCGATCCTGCAATGCATTGTGGGATATCCTTAAAATCTTCTTTGGGTTTAGTCAGTTCCATATCGGTGAGTTCTATGCGTGCACAAAAGTAGTCCAAAGTATACATGCAATTTTGGCCATATGCACCCCCAATATAGCCGGATGCAAGAGTCACAAATATGATAGCACAGTGCACTTGTTGCTTTCATGCGTGTCCAGGCTCAACATTTTGGAGCTTTGCATTTTGATTTTTGGGCTGTATAAAAGTAAGTTTTTCAAAGAATAATGCATGCAAGCAAATTGGTTCAAAAATGTGTTCATAAATTGAAAGAGGGAGCCCTCCCACCATGGTCAGTTCACATTTCGTACAGATTTCCCCCTGATATATCGTTACTAGGAGAGGACATCTTAAACAATAAGTTGTACTGTCCCCACACCCCTTCAATCAATGTTGGGATGGACACCTTGAAGTGCTGAAGACATTGATATTTGTCAACATTGCATAGGGGAGAGTCCTTAATGTTGGGGTTGGTCGGTCATTTTTGTGTGTTTTTTCTTCAAAAATATCTGGCATTTTTTGTGAATTTTCACACAAAAAAAAAAAAGTTTTCAACAATTTTACAAAATGTTCAACAATTTTACAACATTTTCATAAATTTTACAACATTTTCATAAATTCTACAAAATGTTCAACAACTTTACAAAATTTTCAACAATTTAAAAAAAAAAATCAACAATTTAAAAAAAATTAAACAATTAAACAATTTCAAACATTTCTAACAAAAACAAAATCACAAATTCACATAATGATGAATCAGTCTGGCCAATTCAACAGGTTTTTTATGTCTCTTAATTGTTCATAATGTTTTTATTATTGCAGGCTTGAGGTATTTGTTGCCTGTGACAGGATGGCACTGTAGAGCATGTAAGAAATTCTGCCCAAATGTTTCAAAAGAATCTCACTGTTCACAAGAGGAACATCATATCAAAGTCATGGTAAGAAATGCAGTGGCGTAACCAGAGGTGTGGGGGGGGGGGGGGGGGTAGAGGGGGCAATCAGAAAATAGGGGTCTAACTTGTTTGGAATGTGCCGGGGATCGAACCCTGGTCGTGTGCATGCATGTCAGACACTCTACTGCAGGGTCAGAAATTCAAGGAGAATCCATTCTCGCAAAGATTCCCGCCGGTAAAGTTGAGAGAATCAATCCAAGTTTATTCTTGTAAATAATCTGTCTAACACACTATTTGATTTGAGGAAAATCCATAGATTCTAGCAAAATCCTTTGCAAGAATCTAAATAGATTCTCGCAACCTCTGACAAACTTCTGACTCTGTATTGACTGAGCTATATGGTTAATCCATAGCGCATGATTCCGGGTTGTAGCAGATTTAGGATTTGTAGTGTCTAAGCGGCTTAGGGTTAACAATTAATCATTCACATCTTTTTCATATTTTGACATGCCTGGTTTTTTTATTATATCGCAGCAATTTTGCGCTAGAGACCACATTTCTATCGATGCTCTCCTAAAGACCTGCATGCCTAAAGATAAGCCAGCAGTTGAACTAAAAGCATCATCATCTGATGAAGTAAAGGAAGATGCAGGAACAAAGGAAGATGTTGTCATGGAAGACACAACTGTTGACAAGATCACTGAGGAGGATGAAGATGTAGATATTGAAGGAGGGGATGAAGCGGTTGCTAACAAAGGAGGAGTTGCTTCTCAAGGTGATGGCGACCATGTCCACGGGGAGGAATACTGTGATGAGATAGAAGGAGGTACTTTAGAGGATGCTCCTGCCACATTAAGAGAAGATAACAAAGATGAAGATGTTCCTGCAGCATTAGTATGGCTTGAAAAAGGAAATGAAGATGTTCCTCTGACCTTGGTAGGGGATAACAAAGATACTATTGAAAATAAGTATCTTCCTTCTGCATTGGTAGAGGGTGATAATGATGAAAATGAAAAGATGCAAGTAGATGTAGAAGAAAAACCAGTGAAAGATGAAGTCATTATGGTTCCATCCGCTCTACGCTTTGCGCCAAAAGTCTGTCAATACAAATTTCATGATTTTTAGAGTCGTAATTTAAAAGCATTTGATTTCCATTGGATAAAGTGTAAGAAATCAACAAATTGCCTAAATAGCGAGGCAAAAAATGTAACGTCTTTGCCTGGCTTTCATTACGCGATATCGATGCAGATTACCCCATCAACAACTGGCAAATGCCAATTATAAATATGGTATTTAATTTAAGGGGAAGAAAAAGGCCTATTAGGGTCCAATGTCAAGGGCAGCATGATATAGTGGAACCTCATTATCACAAACTCTGTTAACACAAAACTAAAATGCAAGGCCCAGACAACTTTGTGTTAACGAGGTACCACTGTACTAGGTAATGTTAACATGCACTTGATAATAGTTTAATCAGTTCCAAATTGACGAGAAATATTTGATTTTCATCTCTCTGCGCCCAAAAGTAATCCAAGTGTACATTCGTGATTATGGACAAATGCATGTGCTTTTAGGTTGCATACACTGGTGACGCATATGATACACAGTGCCTTCATATGCACTGGTGTCCTTCTGTATTCATAAGCTGCTGCTGTAAGGTGGCTTAACCAATTTAGAGCTCATCAAACTATTGTGTGGTTTTTTAATCATCTGGACGATGTTAACTATTCAAAGTTTGAAAATGTCGGTACCTGGGGTGACAAAAAAACCCAACCAACCCTGTTCTACAGGCTTTTTTCCACACACATAATTAGGAATTTTGTTGGTGAATTTGCATTGCCACAATTTTTGAGTTTCAAAGCATTTCAAAATGTTCCCAAATTGTTTCTAAAAGAAGAAGAAGAAAATGAAATTTAAAAAAAATGGGTACGTTGTGCTCGTAGAACAGGGTTTTTTGTCGCCTAATGTGTTGATTTTATAAAGATGATTCCAAAACATGCATGCGAATACTTTACAATGGATAAGCATAATGAACCTGTACAAAATTACTCCACGATGCTAATTGGCCATTTTGGTAATATTCTCTTGTGTTACAATACACAGCCATTTCATTATGCCTGGCATCATGCTTACTCTGCTGCAAGTACTGTAGAACCAGACTGCTACTATGCAGCTACTTTGGTTGTGCCGCACAATTCCCGTACAGGCGAGTCCCATGATGCCGGGTAAAAAATGGCTGTGTATCCATAAGATAGCTCATTTCTATAGCTATAGTAATCAGTAACTTTGCTATTGTGCAGCTACTTTGGTTGCACTGCACAGGTATTGTACAGTTCCCATACAGGTACTGGTAGCTGAATAAACATAATACCGGGCTTAAGAAAATGGCTGTGTATAGTTGAGATTGATTTCTTTGGGTGGTTAACCTCTTTTGGAGGCAAGGCAACAAAAAAAACCTGTTTTACACAGCCTCATTTTATTTCAAAAAAAAATAAAGAAGTGTTTTGAAAATTCACCAAAATGTCACACATTTTTATGAAAAAACGTCCGACCCGAGAGGTCTGTTTGCTCAGAGAGAACAAACTTTTTTCTTCATGGCCTAATTCATTACTTTTTCGCTAATAGCATTAAAACAAAACATCTTACCAAGCCTAACATTTCCAGGGGTAATGAGAAAAATATAGACTTTCTTCTGATACAAAAATCTCAATTATGAAAAGTGAATTTGATTGGGTCGCACACCTGTAATAAAGATTTGGGAAAAGTGTAATTTAGGTCCCAGATTATACCAGTAACGTTCTATACTGGTACGATTTTATTGTTCCAGTATCGGTCAATACTGGAACACCAAATTGTGTTCCAGTATCGAGCGATACTGGAACATTTTTATGTTCCAGTATACTGGTACACATGCTACCAGTAGTTATTTGTCCCAGTATTGAACGATACTGGTACAATATTGTGTTCCAGTATCCCCCGATACTGGAACATTTTACATTTGCCAGTAGTATCGGACGATACTGGAACACTGACTGTGTACCAGTATCATTCCAGTATCTGACGATACTAGTACAGTCCAGAAGCTGGGACCTAAAGTACACCTTTTCCCAGATTTGTTTGCTATGGCTGTTACAGATCAGATTTGAACCATTGTATGGATACATGAAACCATTGCAAAGTATGTTGTAGTTAGTTGAATTATGTTCCAAACACAGCCGTTTGACTGTTGGATTGTTACAAATATTTGATAAGATTTAATCTTGTATGGATCAGTTTCTTTCATTACTCAGACCTTGATCTAAATGGATATCTACTTCTACAAAGAAATGTTAAATAACATGTTGTCATGAAGCAATTCTAATCTGTAGAAAAATGCGGCAAAAAGGTTTGCTATGACAGAAAATATTTTTGGTTGGTACGGATATATTCCAGTATGTGGTACAGAGCATTTGTAAGACAAGTATTGAACTCTTTAAAAAAGTCTCCCACGAAATGCATTGATATGTAGTCAAATGGTTTTACTCTTAACCAATTTCAAGTTCTCATTATTCCACTTAAGTTAAACAAAAAATGAGTAAATAATTAAAATGTTGTGAAATGTTACAGTATTACAGCAATATGGGGTTATAAGATAAATACAGATAAAAAAGGAATGTCTAATAATTAAACAATTTTGTTATTTTTCACTCTGGGGTGGGGAGGGGCAGTCAAATTTCACGCTGTAAGCATATGTGACCAACTATTTTCCAGACACCCGCTAAATGTGTATTTCCCATTCAAAATTCACCATAAAATGTTTTTGTCCCACTAAATGTGAAAGATATCAACAGGTTGTGAACAAAGTACCCTCCGTCTTGAAAATAATCGAATTTAGACCCCTTAAAGTGTTACATGCGTGACACACTTTTTTATAGTCGCACATGCTTACTCCAAAATATAAATAATGATCATTTGAATATAAATTAATCAATAGTTATCCAGAAGAGATGGTGTAATTGGTGGTCTTGTTTTTTCATCTTAATGTTCCTAAGTGAAGGAGTGTTTATTTTCAGTTTAATGAACTTAAAAGTTCTCTCCTGCATTGGTAATGATACAAATAAAACTCAAATGCACAATGTCAAACGTGAAGTCTTATTTTACATTTGTCCTGGTGAAAATATTTTCATGTGAGATCCAAAATAACTTTGAGATGGATGTTCGGATGGGCTACTTTAGAAAAGCCATGTCACACTATAACAAAGTCACTGTCATAATACTATGGACATAATGCAAGGAGATACGTGAATTACCATGCATGCATGCGTATGACGATTGACCAATCGGGACGCGTTGTCATTTTTTAAATTGCCTGGTACGCACTTTCGGGTTTACGTACACACATACGCATTGTTGGAATTATGTCAATAGTATTATGATACTGACTTATAATAAGATTGAGCCACTGGCAACGTACAGACGAGCTTCTTGCCAAAACATTGACTGCACTGTAGTCAAAATATTAAAGGGACACTAAGAGATGTGTTGGAGGCAGCGCCCTCAATTATGATAAAAACTGAGATTAGTTTATTTTTATAATTGTATTACATGTATGAACTTACACCTATAAGGATTAAGAAAAATCAGCTCTCTTTGTACAAGAAAACGTCGATTCAAAAATGCTCGTCCCGCGGGACGAGCATTTTACGTCCGACAGTATCCCCCTGCAGTACGCGTGATACATAACGCGAACCATATTTGCATAGAGGGCGTTTTTCAATAAATAGCGATGATATTGTTTTAATCAAGTTTTGCTGTGTTTTTGTTAGTAGAAACAACAATAATGGCAATTTTTAATGTTCATCTTGAATTCTGAAGTGAATTTTTAGACATTTAAAATTTTCAACACCACTTAATGTCCCTTTAAATGTCCTCAATTCATCCTGTTCGGGACTCTTCATATCATACCCGTCTTTCAGTTCGCAGCTCTTCTCCTCATCTGCATATTACTCTCTAAATGCTTTTTTGAGAGCTTGTGGAGGGGCAGCTCTTTTCTAGAGTGAAATTCACTCTTTTGAGAGAGTAAATCACTCTGAAAAGAGTGAACTTCACTCTAGAAAAAAAGTTGTCCCCACAAGCTCTCAAAGAGTGAGTTTGAGCTTTTTTACATTTAGAGAGTATGGGACTCCACTTTATATCAGTTTGCTATCGTCAGTAACTTTCACTCTAGGTCGGTATTCACAAACCAACTTATACCTAAATGAAAAGTACAAGGATATGTTTATGCTTATAGACAGCTCATTATGCATAGATTTTATAAGGGCCGCAAATACATGTAATGTTATGGGACTCCAATTTTAACTTTCGACTTTAAAAGTGATATAAAATAATAAAATGGTCTTTTGAGGTTGTTCCTATGGTTAATTTTTTATTTGATATTTTAATAGAGCTTGCTGAGTTCCACAATAATCTAAAAATTTGAGCTTGATCAGAGATACGGTTTTCTAGATATGATAAATTGTCAAAAATGAAGCAAAATTGAAGCGTTCATTTCTTTTGTTTCTTATTGTTTTTTGACCCCCCTAGCAAAATAATTAATCCATGCAAAAATGTTTAATTTTTACAAGAAAAGTATAAATGCTACAAAGCTGGAATTTTGGGATCTTGTTCATTATAGTTTTTTGAAACTTTCCTGTTCTGCGGGAGGCTGTAAGATATCTGAATAATTAATTATACTTAATTATCTAAGGAAGCTTTAGGTCATTGAAAAATGAGGCTAATTAATGCACTTAATTAATTTTTTCAAGTTCATGCACTTTCTTGAATGTATTACCACTTGGTGTATATGTTGGTTATACTACTCTCCTTATTTCCTGTGCTGTGGGAGTCTATAGGAGTTTTTAATAAATATTTAGAGCAAAAACAAAAAACTAAATTTTCATAGAAAATTGTACCTAGGGAGTCAAAAAAACAATAAAAAACAAAAGAAAATATACTGCCCTCTGTTGGCCGTAAAAACAATACAAAACAAAAGAATTCAAAATGACTTCAAATGGTTATATCTGTTGAACCGTGCACCCGATTCACCTCCAGCAAAATACTTTTTTGTTGTACACAACCAGCTCTACCTTATACTTGAATATCAAGATTTTTTCTAGCCATAGGAACACCCTTAAGATGGACTATTCTTTTAGACAAAGTTAGACCCGGTGTGAAAAAAGCCATGGTCCCCTGGAGCCATAGTCCGTCCCCAGGGAGACCATGGCTCCTTCACACCGGTCTTACTGCTGGACTATAAACTTGTTTTGTGCATACCGACCTAATTGTCCACGATGTGTCTCTTTAGTTAGACACCATACTATGAGGGTCATTCAATAAATTATAGCTTTGAATATCGGTTGCATTTATACAAGTTATGAGTAGGGAGGTAGAACTTATTGAATGACCCTTGTATATCTTTAGTAGCTATATATCTGTCATAAGGCACTTACTACTCTATCAATTAAATAGTTAATAGTATTATATTATTCTCCAAATTGGTCATAAATAATTGTCTATGTGTATGCAGTAGAATAAACCATCAATAGAAAACATAATATTATAAGTTACTCTTATTGTGCTATCTTCAGTAGACAGCAGCACTCATTGTAGCGATATTGGTTTGTTTTAAAGCACAATATCTAGTGCATTTACAGGCATTGGCAATATGCAAATCTTAGTATATAGCAAAGATATTTGCTATAAGGAGGTGGGGTTCTTTTAAGGCCCAAAGTGGGTAAATTTACATCATTATTATAGGTGCAACTTTTTACTATACCATAAGTAATATAAATGATCTTTGCAACTATAGTGGATTGGGTTTATGGTCCGAAATGGGGCAGCATTTACATTACAGAAAGGTAGCTATATCTTTAGTAGACAGAGCAGTAGCAACAGCCTTTGGATAACTTATGTTATAGCCCTGTTCAAACGACATTTACATATACTTCGGGCATTATCTTACATTTAAATACATTATTCCATAATGTTCGTTTCTGTCAGATTGTTGTCGTCCTGGGTATTGACCCAAAATACAGTTCTTTGGTAAGAGTCGAGACGATGCAAGGCACTTGTTTCTTCTGATCATACCCTGGTACCGAGCAGTCCGAGATGAACTCATACGCTACGATGCGGTTGACGCGAGTCATTATCTGCTGTATCTCCAACTCTGTACCGAAGTCATTGAGAACATTGATGATCGCCTGTATGAACCATGCACCGATATCTTTTTATGCCAAGAGTAATAGCCTGATATATAGAAATTAAGAAACATACTAATATTAGGTGATTTGTGGAGAAGGATAATTAATATTAATTATCAGTATAATGTGCCGTTCTTACTAACGAGCACATTGGTTGCTCGTAGAATTGGGATTGTGAGGCCTATGCCAATAGCTTTCAAAATTGGGTGTTCAATTTGGGTTAAAAGAGAGGGAACATATGGGCTGCTTCATGTCAAGTGACAACACATGTTGAAAACAACAATATGGGCGAAGTTTACCAGTCCTCATACAAGCGGTCTCATAGTACTGAAACTGCCCTTCTGAAGGTTAAGAACGATATCAACCAGTTCGTGGATCATGGTAAAGTTGTTTTCTTGGTGTTGCTTGACATGTCAGCGGCCTTTGATACAGTTGATCATTCCATTTTGTTGCATAGACTTAAATCACATTTTGGTATCGATGGCTCTGTTCTCTCTTGGTTTAAATCTTATTTTAATCAGCTTAATGTCAGAGTTGCAATTAAAAACGCTATGTCTAGTGAGCACACGCTTACATACTCTTTGCCACAGGGTTCCATAATTGGCCCTCAGGGTTTCATCATGTACACCACCCCTATTGGTGAGATCATCCGTCGTTACCAAATATGTTTCCATTGCTATGCGGATGATATTCAGCTCTATGCCGAGTTTGATCCTAAGATTCCTGGTGATCGTGAGCGTGTCCTCAATAACCTGTCTGCTTGCATATCTGATATTACCTCTTGGATATGTTACACAACAAGTTGCAGCTTAATCAGGATAAAACTGAGTTTTTCATAATTGCCACAAACAGAGCTCTCACCAAACTTCCAGATATTGTATTAAATGTGGGAAATCTTTCAATAAAACCATCTGCCAGTGTTTAGGAACTTAGGCGTTGTTTTTGACGGCACTCTAAATATGTCTACCCATGTTAGTAAGCTTTGTAAGACTTTGAACTTCCACATTTGTAACTTATGGCGGATTCGTCGCTTCCTTAGCCAGGAAGCGTGCCATCATGCCGTCAGAGCACTTGTCTTGACTCGCATTGATTATGCCAATTCCCTCTTGTACGGAGCTCGTGAAGCTGATCTAAAACGTTTGCAACGTATCCAAAATAAAGCTGCCAGACTAGTCTTTGCATGTGGACGAGACAGGTGCTCTGTCAAACTGTTGCGTTCCTTACACTGGCTCCCACTCAAAGAAAGAATACATTTCAAAATCATGTTGCAGGTATATAAGTGCATATCTGGTACTGCCTTATCTACAGAATCTTGTCGCGTTGTACAATCATCCTGATACTACTAGAAGTAGGCACAGACTTCGTTCTTCATCTGACATAACAAAGCTCACTCCCGTTCGTTCACACAAAAGAGCTGGTGATTGTTGTCTCACTGTTTTCGGACCTCAGTTCTGGAATAAGCTTCCTATTTATGTCAGAGAAGCTAGGACTGTGTCTACTTTTAAGAGTCTTCTAAAGACCTATTTATTTCCAAATATGTAACTTTGTATTATTGTATATGTTTTGTGTATTATGTCTGCCGTATATTGTTTTCGGGGGCGTTGTTTAAGCGCTGTGCTTTTTAAAGAGCGCTATATAAGTGCCTATTATAATAATAATAATATAATAATGTCTGGGAGGGAGGAGGATAATCTGGTTAATAGACGGTGCATGATTTGCCATTTCATTTGGTGCATCAGAGAGACGAGCCTTCTGGCAGGGTGGTCCCCCTGGCTCAGCTCCTACACCTCTGGCTACGCCCCGGACGCGATATTATGCAAATAAAATTTGCATACAAATCATACAACAAATAGGGATTAGGTGTGGACAATCGGGCTAGAAAGGCCAACAATAACAGGCTGGAAATAAAAGAAAGAGCGGATTTTTGTAAAGCAAGTAGCCTGAATTCAAAGATAAGCCTGAACATTCTCATGCCTGCTCTGTTCATTCATGATCTCCTAAGTGTTCATATTGACCAGATGACAATGCCTGTAGCATAGCCCTAAATTCCTGCAAAAATAAAAGTTTAAATTACCTGGGGGTGACAAATATCCGACCAGAAAGTCCGCTTCAGACGGTATAATCTGCATATCATCATCACTGCTGAGAGCCGCATCTGTTTCCTCCATTCCTATCGCCACACCGTCGTCAAGTTGTTGACCATGACAAGCCTGAAAAACAAATAAAAGAGTATAAAGAGTTTTATACTCCCGTCGCTGGGCGCCCGTCGACGTTAGCTGAAAACACGGTTGACGGTGCTTCAACTTGCGCAATGATCGGTCAGCGACTAGAGTATGAATGGGCCCAAAAAAGTGTACTTTAGGTCCCAGATTCTGGACTATGCTATATTGTCGGATACTGGAACACCCAAAATCTTTCAATACTGGTAAAAACTGACATGTAAAATGTTCTAGTCAAGATCGTTCAATACTGGTATAAATCATACTGGTTATAGCGTAAGCCTACCAGTATCGTCTGCTAAGTACTAGAACACAAAAACGTTCCAGTATTGGAACAGTAAAATCGTACATCGAGCGATGCTGGCATTTTTATGTACCAGTATTGAAAGATTCTGGTATACCAGTATCTGGGACCTTAAAGGCATATTATGCGATCTTTTCCATGGGACGCCCTCTATACTTGATTTCTTGGCCTATATACAGACTTAAGAACAATACCCATTTGCAAACGACTGATTGTGTCGTCATACTAGTTACCTGAATGAAAAATACTTTTGGTTTTCCCGCCAATGGCTGGCATTTATCCCCTCGGAATGGCCGTGTAATCTCTGCAACAGGTATGGTGCCGTCGGTACAATAGAGAACACCCTCATCACCATGGGACATATAGCGAATAAGACACAGTCGGCGTTACTGTGATCGTGCTGTGACACTATAAGATAATGATGTAAAAAGCCTTATTAAATGCAAAATCTAAATGGAAACGGCTTATCCCCATAGTGTAAAACGTAATCAAAGCCAAAAATGTAAAAAGTATGTTAGAATCAAATTATATTTGAAAACTATTTATTGAGTGATTTGAGGAATTGATTTGATTTGATATTATTTGGGTCCTACGACCCTGGATAACCCAATAAGCTTATTAGCTTATTTCCATTGGGGTCCGTTAGATGTGTGAACAGATACAGACCAGGATGATCCCCTACTCTTTACGAAAGAGTCTGTAACCTTTTAACGTGCTCGGGTATTGCTCTTCCGATGCACGGGACCACCATTTATACTTGACTTCCGAACCACTGTTTTTTGCTGCCATTAGGAAATCGTCACCATCATTTCGCTTCATTTACCAGGCTTCCGATACGGCGCACACAGTATCAGCACTTAGATTGTAATATCCCCTAACAGCTCCCCAATCTGGCTTGGATCGACGAAGCAATTGAGACTAGTACCTTGCCGCAGGATACAAACAAGTTGGCTGTAGTGGGGCTAGAACTCACAACCTTTGCATCGTGAGACCGGCATGCCATCCACTAGACCACACGTGCTCTACTTTGAATCATTAAAAAGAAATAGGCTACAGAAAAATGGAGGAAAATGAAGTAATTATTTATCAGATGCAATTTCAAAATGGACCCTATCTTCTATCGTCGCACACGGAGTATTAGAAACGGTAATAAAAGCAACTAATAAGATAGATATTTATTTAGACTAATAACATGAAAATCACACTTAATCCAAACTTATTTACCGAGTTGTAAAAGAGCCATCGTTTTCCGCACTGGTAAGGTCCGTGTACGCCATCACTTCGAAGCCAAGTTTTTCAAATATTTCCTCGAGAGCCCGAGCGTCGCTATCACTACCACTACGTTTTTACATCCCCGTGGCACAATGAAAATTAATGTTGTTGATTATGACTGCCTTCCCTTGTCTAACGTGATTCGATGTTGTAAACATACTTTGATGGTGTGTTATAGGTAGTGGTCTTTGACTTGGTCGGGATAGAGTGTTGTTGTTGTTTCACAGGCTTTGGTCCTCGTCGTGTGTGTCGTTTTTGTCATTTGTAGCTCTCCAAAACGCCTGGTGAAATCAAAATGTTGTAATATATATTAATGTAATTTATTAATATAATATCAGATTTATTACATTGTTCAAAGGGTCATCCCGTACGCCAACGTAAACGTAAACGTAATCATGTTGGTAATTTAAGTTTCGCGGTATATACGACGAGTGCGCCTTTATAGCACGAGAACTACGGTATATCAGAACAGAAAAGTAATATCATACCTTATTTAATCTTTCAACATCATCAAACGTCATTTGTGTTTAAACAATAGCAAAATATGAACAAATATCCCAACAGACATTAACTTAACAAGGTTAATAAGGTTAATTATGTTAATGAACTGAGTGATTACAAATTAAACTGAAATAGTGTTCCTCTGTTCCGCTGTTCCCCGCCGTATTTTTTCTGAGTCTTTGCCTTGTTCCCCTGTTCCCCGACCCATGATAGGCCTATCTATTTTTGTTTTTTTTTATTATTTTTTTAAAACATAATTAACCTTATTAACCTTGTTAAGTTAATGTCTGTTGGGATATTTGTTCAAACGGTAGGTAACGTTATTCAGCAGTCACACGCTCTCAACAGCTGCATAGTATACTCCTCATATAGGTCTTAAAGACACATTTGTGTGTAGTTAACGTATGGGCATAAGACCTATTAGAAGAGTATTATAGAGTGTCGGCTATTAAAACAAGCTTTATATACTCCTCTAATAGGTCTTACGCCTATACCTTAACTACACAAAAATGTGTCTTTAAGACCTATATGAGGAGTATTATAGAGTGTCGACTATTAACATGATTAATAATTAAACAAGCTATGAAATATATTAGTGTGTCGACTATTTAACTTGAATTGTGTTTTCAAATGTGTTTTGGTTGTTTAAGAAATGCAATTTGATCAAGCCTATATACTCCTCATATAGGTCTTATTGGACAATTTTTGTGTAGTTAAGGTATGGGTATGAGGAGTATATAAGGGACCCAGGGTTGACTATGTATTAAACAATGTTAAACTAAAATTAATTATGCATCCAGTGGACAGACAAGGGGATTTCTGTTGGGGGCAATTGCTTAGCAAAAAAGAGGAGTTTGGTAGGGTGTTGTTTTTTTGGAGGGGGGGGGGGGGGGGAGAGAACGTTTATAATGATAATGTAGGAATGAGACCTATTTGTTTCACTCAATATGCGGCAAAATGATTGATTTTCTGGCGTCACTCTACGGAATAAAGCTAATCTAAATATATATATATATTGCGCTTTTTCAGTGAGCAGCTATCGAATGTGTTTGACCTTGTTTTTATCTTCCCCGTCTGACGAGGTTGGCTAGTTATTCATTCAAGGGATGAACAGAAACGAAAGTATTAATAGAGTTCAGGAGAGAGACATTCAAGTGATGTAACAGAAATGGAAGCGAAATTTGAGAATGAGAACGGCGCGTTCACGTCCAAATTCAACCAAGATTTAGCATTTCCTAATTCAGAATTATGTAAAAATAAAAACAAAAATCAAGACTGAAATATCGCGCGTTATGCGGGACGATAGTGACTATATATTACGGAAGTCTATACTTTTAATAAAAAATGCGATGATTCCATGATGTTCCATTGACAAAATAAATATATGAAAAGTTTGTCTATACCTAAAAGAAATAAGGAAGGGGCAATTGTCGGGTGGGTTTTACCCCGGACATGAGGGGAAGACGGAATGAGAGAGGGAAGAGAAGGTAGAAGAGAAGGCCAATTAATTAAAAATTGTATCTAGAAGGAGTAGTGTACATATAGAAGACGGTGACAATATGGAGAGTGTGTCGAAGTGGTACATATAGATGTAAGTAAGTGGATGAATGGACAATAGATTAAGACATTTATACGTGTAAGAACTGAATGAAATTATCAAAATCACAATGTGTATACCCCGGTGTTATGGGGCCCCTCACATGTATCCGTGTGAGCTGGGCGGCCCCTTACCGTCTTATAGAAAAACACGGTGAACAATCAGCAAAAAATGTCAACGGCCGCATTGATTTTTTTTTGTCACCGGGTTCATACTGTTCTATACCGGGTCCTTATCGGCCTGGAACAGGGCTCATACCACCCCCTCACCAGGTCCTCACCGGCCGAAACGCTTGGGTACCGACCGAACCGCCGCTTGATAACGTCATCAAACTGCCCGGTAGAAGCTGAGCGCTCAAGCTCACCGCTTCGCTCACATTCCGGGAATCTGTCAAATACATTTGTACTCACATGTATCCGTGTGAGCTGGCCGGCCCATTACCGGGTGACAAATTGGTGCAGACGGTGGCACACGGTGATATCACACGGTGGGCCGTTTCCCGTCCGTTGAACACGTTGCTGGGGACATTGCCGGCCATCCGCGCCCGGCAGGAAGTTTGACCATTCTCAAAACTCTTGCCGGGTGAGTAAAAGCGGCGGCAAACGGTGAGAGCCCGGTTTGAGGACGGTATAAAGACGGCGCACCCGTTTCGTGCCCGTTCGCAGGGCGGTAATGGTAGGCTACCGTCTAATAGAAAAACAACAGAGTCCAAACAATCAGTAAAAATGTCAACGGGCCCATTGATTTTTTGTTGTGGCCACCGGGTCCATACAGTTATATACCGGGTCTTCACCGTCCGGTACCGGGTTCACCGTCCTCACACATTTCTAGCTTACCGTTCTGACCGGGTGCATAACACCTCTTCACCGGGTCCTCGGTCCATACCGCTCTACACCGCGTCTGTACCGGGTTCTCACCGGCCTGGTACTGGACTCACCGGCCTCATACAGGTCTAGCTTACCATTCTCACCGTGTCCTCACCGTGTGCATACCACCTCCATACCGGTTCCTAACCGGTCGGAACGACTGGGTACCGGCTGAAACGTCTTGATTACATCATCAAACCGCCCTTTTTAAGCTGAGCGCTCAAGCTCGCCGCATCATTTGCATTCCGGAATTTGTACGACCAACGGGCTATAATGGGCTATACAGGGTGGTCCAAAAAAAACTATACCCAACTTTGGAGGCCATTTTCTCCTAGATGATAAAATATTTTAGTAATTTGGTTTGCATATTATTAAAGCATATATCGTTGAGCATTATTGGTGAAAATAGGGAAGATATTACATTAATATTTTTTGAGATATTGCTATTTTTAGCGAGTATGTGTAAAAATGGCTTTTCCACGGGAGCTGTCAATGCATCAACATGATTATGCACTTTTATGACAATATGATATGACACAATAATGTAATGACCCAAGACCCATTATAAGCAGTTAAGGATTAAGTTTTTTTTGGACCACCCTGTAGAGGCCAAATTATTTTTTTAACTTTTTAGTCCGGAATTCCATGACTCCCTCTATGAAAAGTATATGGAATTCCATTCAAAAAAGTATAGAATTCCAGATCAAACTGAAAAAAAAGTATGGAATTGGTGGGAAAAAGTCTGGAATTCCGATGTCCTCTTTAGGGGGGGGGGGGTCATTATTCTCTGGAATAGCCCAATACAATATGCCTGCTATGAGTCCGTTCCGCGAACGGTTACCAGGGTGCATGCGGCCGTTCGCAGCCCATCGCTAAGATGGTCGACGTCCACCACCGTCCACCACCGTCCATCACCGCCCTTCGAACGGGTGCGAAACGGGTACGCCGTCCTTATATCGTCGTCATACCGAGCTCTCATCTTTCCCCGCCGCTTTTACTCACCCGCCAGGAGTTTTGAGCATGTTCAAAACTCCGGTGGCCGGCAAAGTCCCCTGAACGTGTTCAACGGACGGGAAACTGCCCACCGTGTGTGCCACCATCCGCACCCATTTTTCACACGGTAAGGGGCCGCTCAGCTCACACGGATACATGTGAGGGCCCCATTAGCAATCGGCAAATTGTAACCGCAAGAACCGTATAACAAATCAATATTGGTATTCTGTATAACAAAATATGTTGCAAATTTTAATTAGGACGACCAATGGTCGAATAATTTTCTTTTCTTTAATTAACAAACGTGGAATATTAGCACGTCAAATAGGTCTTAACTCGTAATCGTGCACAATTACTTAGTATAGCCTAACCCAGGTTCTGGTACGGAGGAATAAAACTGGTTTTAACACACATAAATCTAAGTGAACACTTCTAAAATAAAACATATGTAAAAAATAAAAGATCACAATCCCTTTTGAAGAGCCTATGATCACTCTACAAACTACCCTGCACCGGCAAGTTGAAACAAGGTATTCTACTGTCGCATTACCTGGAACTGCAACACATCTGTCTTCCGCATGTTCTATGCTAACATGATGTGTGCTGTCAGTTGAAGTAAACAGTCGCCCATACCATGCCATTTTGCTTAACTCGCCTACTATTAGTAACTATTTATTTTAATGTTACTCCACCGACGTATATTACTGGAGACCTTTGAGGCCCGGTCATCACCTGACGGTGGACCCAAAATATAATTGTATTTATCTTTTAGTTGGACTTTTTTAATTATTTATTTGTAAACAAAATATCCCAAAGACCAGCATATGGCGATTGCGGAAAACAACTTTACTATCACAAAGTTCGGTACACACCAACTGACTACAAAAGGTGATCTACAGAAATTTATGCCTGCGCCTATACACGTAAAAGATATCAAAAGAGTACGAGAGTCCGTTCACATCATTAACCCTAACCCACCCGGTGGATTTTCCAACGAATTTTTTTTCAAGCGAAAAAAGCACACACAACAAGAGGTGCCACGCCCCGGGGTTTGAACCCACGACCTCTCGGTTGGCGGGCGGACACTCTACCAACTGCGCCACGGGGGAAGCTGTGCTGGGCGAGTGTATTCGCCCAGCTATATAGCCCGGGGCCATTATTTCAGACAAGGACCTCAGCGCCAGGTGGAACCAGGATGCTGGGAAATGGGATTTCATGGGATCTGGGGCTGTAAGGGTTAATCAGGGTAAAATTAGAGAAAACAAGGTATTTAAAAAAAACTGGACGGGGGAGATAGACCATTTCAAATTAAGATCGGAAATCTTCGGAAAAACAGGTCACATGGAGTAGGTGCGTTGCGCGTTCTTCGCAACAGTTGATCGCATTCACAGCATTGCCCTAGTTGATTGTCCGCCTATGTTTACATACACGCGTGCACACATGAGAAGTAAAACGTGGAACGAGACTATTTTGGTTTTTTTATCAACAAAGGCGCTGACGGACAAATTCCAAATGTATCGAGCAGACGGTAAAAAGTGAAAATATTACCCCAAATCTCTTTCATCTCACTCGTTTTTGTAACTGAAATGCTGCAACATCAACTTTGTGAGGGATACAATCTATCACCAACACCAGCGCAATCTACCACACGGGCAGACGGGTGAAAAACACGTTGTTTTTCTCCGGCACATGGCCATGACCTGTCAGGAGCTGACAGGTCATGGAACGAGTGTCAAACACTCGGCTAATCGGAAACATTCGGAACCGATCGTATATTTTCGGATTTGAAATGGTCTATAGAAGACTGTTGAATTATCCCGTGCTTTTTCTCTTACGTGACACGGGTCATTCTATACGTGCGTGTCACGGGTACCCGTATCCCGTAAGTCTCACTCTCCGTGAATTCCCAAACCCAACCCACAGTAGAGCCCAAGCCCCGTAATAACCTGCATAGTGCATACCACCACGCAGCGTTCGATTTAACCAATGTAGCATCACGAAATACGACACACTTTTGAACACTAATGCACAAATATGTAGCAAAAAGTGCTACGCCAAAAGATTCCCTACTTGATCTCTGATCACGTACCATCAAAGCCAAACCTAAAGATTGAGTGTCATCTTCAAATAACTAAAACAAAGTATGGTAAATCTTGAAATATCGGCGGTTCATTTTCACTTTCGTCCAGAGTTAAAAATCCCATTGGTTTACACGTACTTGCGCAGAATTTTTCTGTCGGTTTAAAATGTGTACAAAATGGCGGAGTTCTGCGCATCTCGGAGAAGTAATAATCATGACGTCACTTCTAGTCTTGTTTTCGTGTCGCATGGCAAAGGTCGAGGGGTTGTTGCCATATCATTGGGCTAATCATATTGAAGGGTTCACACCTCTCAGCCGCCCTCTTATGTCGCTATCTTGCAGGCTCCGATATTTGTACAGCTTTAGCGTCCGTACGGTAATATTGATGACTGGGGGATGTACCCTAGGGTTCGCCATAATCATTGGGCTAATTGCGAGACCAAGGCAACACGGAACAAAGAGGCCGTGGACTCAGTGACTCAGTATATTACTAAATCATATAATATAATACAAAATAGCATCCAAATAGCTTAGTATATTACTAAATGGCATCCAAATAGCTGAAATAACTTACTGTGTCCTCTTACCTTCATATTATAACAATATCAATTACATTTTACAACAAAATCGCTTCAGAAGATGATTAATGCAAGTTATTAATATTAGCAAATGCCGCGAATTTTAGGGGTTTGTGAAAAGGTTACGACTTAGAAACGTCGTTTCAAATGACGGGGTCGCTAATCTCCCCCGTCAAAAAGTGAAAATTAAAAAGAAGAAAAAAAATCGTTCCATAACCCTAACCCACCCGGTGGATTTTCCAACGAATTTTTTTTCAAGCGAAAAAAGCACACACAACAAGAGGTGCCACGCCCCGGGGTTTGAACCCACGACCTCTCGGTTGGCGGGCGGACACTCTACCAACTGCGCCACGGGGGAAGCTGTGCTGGGCGAGTGTATTCGCCCAGCTATATAGCCCGGGGCCATTATTTCAGACAAGGACCTCAGCGCCAGGTGGAACCAGGATGCTGGGAAATGGGATTTCATGGGATCTGGGGCTGTAAGGGTTAATCAGGGTAAAATTAGAGAAAAAAAGTGAAAATTAAAAAGAAGAAAAAAAATCGTTCCATAACCCTAACCCACCCGGTGGATTTTCCAACGAAATTTTTTTCAAGCGAAAAAAGCACACACAACAAGAGGTGCCACGCCCCGGGGTTTGAACCCACGACCTCTCGGTTGGCGGGCGGACACTCTACCAGGAAGCTGTGCTGGGCGAGTGTATTCGCCCAGCTATATAGCCCGGGGCCATTATTTCAGACAAGGACCTCAGCGCCAGGTGGAACCAGGATGCTGGGAAATGGGATTTCATGGGATATGGGGCTGTAAGGGTTAATCTAATCATAGCCAGAGAAGAAGCAAGAGTTAAAAGAAAGATAAACTGAACTAGTTATAGCAAGGGAAGAAGTTATATAAGAATTAAAGATATTGAAAGACAAATTTAATAAGTTAGAAAATCATTGACATTGACCTACCTCCGCGGTGACAGCGGTGGTGTGTCGGGTCTTGGTAAATCCACATTGTTCGCATTTGGTGTTACCGTAACGGACAATGGGGATGGAATGTCGGGGTGGGGGGGGGGGGGGGTAATCGGGTCATTAGATAACTTGATATTATCATCTGACCACTGTGCCTTTGGTTTATACCCAGAAGGTGTTTGTACATCCTCACATTCCTGAATAGGCTTCAACTTATACAAACTTCTATATTGAATGAGAAATTTTGAACCATCTCAAACTCTAGGTGTATAATACTGCCCACCCACGACAGAAGGAAGTATGGGACACATAATATTGGTTTAATTTAAACAATTGAATAACATAAACATGTCATTTCTCCAATTCTTTTTTTTTTACATGTTCTGCACCAGAGAGACATTGAATAACATTAATATTTAAAAAAGATAAGTAATTGCTTGACGAAATATTGCCTATCCATCTTAATGTAAATGTCAGTGTTAGAATTATTGATAGGCCTATATCTTAATGTTAAATGTTCATGTTGAAATAAAATAGTAGTAGGCCTATATTTTAATGTTAAATGTCGATGTTAAAATAATATAGTAGCAGGCCTATATTTAAATGTTCAAAGGTTATTTGTAAAGTATGCATATCCACATATCTACCGTAGAATAATAATTCATCTAAAAATCAAGGATGAGGAGTTTATACCTATAATGTGAGGGGCTAGATGTCACCCAACTCAAGGGTGAATTTTATGAATATAACACTTGAATAGGCCGAGACCTACCACGATTTAAAGTGTATTGTTACAATGAAAAATAACACTGAATGCCTATTTACATCTTACTGTTGAAAAGGTTATTCGTAATGTATATATAAAAAATCTATTGTATAATAAAATTAATAAGTACTATAAAATTCAAGAATTAGAAGTTTAACTACTATTAAATATCGAGAGTGAATTTTATGAATATAATACTTTACTAGGCCTGGTTGGGTGGTAAGGTTTTTTTATGGTTATACTTATACCCCAATTTAAAGTGTATTGTCACAAACTGATCAGAGCGTTTATGCTAATAGTCAGCCGATAATGAGAGCAATCTATTATCAGTATTTTAGGCCTATTGGTTGTCAATTAGATAGGTAACTATATAAAAGATTATTCCCATGGTAAGTATCTAACATTCATTCATTCATTCATACATTCATTCATATTTATTCAGTACTCATCAAATTACAATTGCACAATATCAAAATACACATGTATATATAAAAGCACACATAAAAGACATAAAAGCAAGATGCTTGCTAGAGTACGGCAGGTTTGGGAAAATGTATAAAATATCAGGAGAGTACCAAGGATAGCCCAAAAAGCCTCCATAAAGGAAGCTTATTTCCATTGGGGTCCTTTTATAGGAACAGGTAGGTAGTACGAGGCAAACAGCCATTGTCAATATATAATAACTGGTACTTAAGTTCTGATTATACTCTCAGTTATGCGACTAACACTCGTATCAACCCCCGAATTGTGTGGATTATCTAAATATAATTGTAGGCCTATTGAAATTATGGTAGTGAAATACCGTCGTTAACTGGAGACCACTGCAACTGGTAATAACAATTCAATTATGCTGAGTGTTATTGCCTGGGTCGCCCAATAACTAAAGTTACTTTAAATAAATTAGGCTTATAAAACTCGACAAGTACAATGGGGACATACTTTATTAAGCCACTAAGAGATGTGTTGGAGGCAGCGCCCTCAATTATGATAAAAACTGAGATTAGTTTATTTTTATAATTGTATTACATGTATGAACATACACCTATAAGGATTAAGAAAAATCAGCTCTCTTTGTACAAGAAAACGTCGATTCAAAAATGCTCGTCCCAAGGGACGAGCATTTTACGTCAGACAGTATCCCCCTGCAGTACGCGTGATACATAACGCGAACCATATTTGCATAGAGGGCGTTTTTCAATAAATAGCGATGATATTGTTTTAATCAAGTTTTGCTGTGTTTTTGTTAGTAGAAACACTAATAATGGCAATTTTTAATGTTCATCTTGAATTCTGAAGTGAATTTTTAAACATTTAAAATTTTCAACACCACTTAATGTCCCTTTAAGTAGGGAGTGGAATTTACCCATGCTGTCAAAACACTCGAATTGTTTACAACAAATTTCCAAAGGAAAACACCCAAAATTGATATTGGTGGGTGAGCGGAAATTCTGAGTCTTTCTAACCAAAACTGTATCAGCCAAAAGAAAATCCAACAATTTAGCAGGAAAATTTGTGGCCTAAATATATGACACAATTATATTACTGTCGGGTAATATCCTACAGCAATGAATAGTAACCAGCAAGATGACTAAGTATGGAGTGCAATCAAACAGAAAGCATAAACGAATCAATCAATTCACACACATAAAATTGCAAAATATACCCATGCTCTAGTGAAACTGAATTTCAGCAATACATGTTTAGAATAACAACAGAACTTGTTGGACCTGAAATTCAAAGCATCAATTTCTCTCAACCAACAATTGTATACGTTCATGAATATTATGCTGCAATATAAAAATATCGTCTTGTCTTATGTTATTATCGCAATGATATACATGTAAAAGTCAATTTTATGTATTTCTTAGGACTTGTCGTACGGTTTCAATATATGGCCTACTAAAATTCACAATACAATATAGATACTGCTACTGTTATTACGCTACATCCCAACAATCCCCTACATTAGAACTGTTAACACTCTCAACGCGGCAGGCGTCTGTAGACGACATTACAAATAAATGCATAAAAATGTTCCAAAAAATGTGATCATTATTGAAATGCATTGACATAAGTATGAATATTACAATCATTGGTTCATAAAATCCTGAGACAGACTTTGAAAGTTATACTATCGCCGCGTGGAAAGTGATAACTACACCAATATACCAGTACCATCATGACCATGCCGTGGTATACATGTATACTAATCATTTTCATCAAGTTTTCATGCATGACTATAAGACTAGGAGTTCTTTTATACTCCATGCACCCTTAACCACGACGATCATTTGGGCAAGAGGTTAATTTAATATATCCATACATCAAACGACACAATGACTTGAAATAAAAACCTCAATACATCAAATAACTGAAGTAATTGAAAACATCAATACATCAAATTGAACTAAACTTAAACATACTACAATCGATTACAAAAATGTATAGCCTGCCAGCACCCTAAGATCATACATAGCACTTACTCTAAATATTGGTTCATGCCGTCCTTTGTTCCTGACTGTTGCTGATCCAAACCCATATTGGCACACCAGTATAAGATGACTATATCTTATGGGGGGTCCGCAGCAAACCGGGCAGCAAACACAGAGACTTGAAGAGATGATACGCAAACACAGAGGTTGTTCCCCGGGTTGTTCATTTACACACACATTACTTTATTAGATGACTAGAAGACTTTATTATGATGACTGGCGTGGAGTTTGGAGACAGTAGAACTGACATGTATTGTAGACAGCTAAACTCACCTCTTTCTGTCTTGAAACATGGGTTCTTATAGGGCCTATAGGACCCGCCTCCTCAGATGGAACCGCCTCTTTTTCTAGACCCATAGGCTCTCAGGAGTATCAGATAGGCCTAAGGCCATCCCCCTCGTCTAGCTATGAGTTTTGATTGGCTGGTTCCATCTTGAAGAGGTAACACCTGAGAGGCCCTCTACGACCCATATCTCAACAGGGTGAGCCAAGTAATATGACCAGGACATCTTCGATGACCTTCTTACATGTGTACAATATTTTCCCATGAAAACCATGTCTATGGTAAAGATAGCCACCTCTGTGATTCACCTTTGAATAAATACCCTGAGGTGATAAGCATAGACTAAAAAAACTGTCAACAATTTTCAACAATTTTCAACAAGTAGTGTTGAAGATTCTTTTTAAATTAATTTACTTCAGAATTCAAAATGAACATTTAAAAAATCACCATTGTTGTTGTTTCTACTCACAAAAACACAGCAAAACTTGATCAAAACAATACCATCGCTATTTATTGAATCTTTTCTTAAAACGTCCTCTATGTAAATATGGTTCACCTTATTTATCACGCATACTGCAGGGGGACACTATCTAAGGTAAAATGCTGATCGTGGCTCGATCGGCATTTTGGATTGGATGTTCTGTTGGGTAGAGCGTGTATCTCAACCGTTAACCGAGATTCTCGAAATGACGTTATTTCAAGTAGGCATTGATTTGACGTCACTGTTTGTGATTGATTGCTTGATTGCTTGATTGCTTGATTGATTGCTTGATTGCTTGATTGCTTGATTGATTGATTGATTGATTGACTTCATTAAAAAACATGTTCTTACAGTTCGAAGGCGCTCTTTAAATTGACAATCAATCAATTAATCAACCAATTAATCAAGCAATCAATAAATTGATTAATCAATCAATTAAATAAATAAATGAATCGATCAAACGATCAATCAATCAATAAATAAATACATAAATACATAAATACATAAATACATAAATACATAAATACATAAATCAATCAATCAATCAATCAATCAATCAATCAATCAATCAATCAGCCAATCAATCAGCCAATCAATCAATCAATCAATCAATCAATCAATCAATCAATCAATCAATCACAAACAGTGACGTCAAATCAATGCCTACTTGAAATGACGTCATTTCGAGAATCTCGGTTAACGGTTGAGATACACGCTCTACCGTTTTTTTTGTACATTGCAAAGAGGGCTGATTTTTCTTAAAGGCCCATATTATGTGATCTTTTCCAGGGGGCGTCCTCTGTTCATGATTTGTTTAGAAAGTTGCAGATTTACATTTCTGATCATAAATCATAAATATATTCTGGGTTATAGAGCGATACAATTCCTAATTACTTCAAAATCATGGTTTAAAGAGTGAAAATAAACTGTTCTGCTAGCAGGACAGTTTATTTTTCACTCTAAAGTAAAACCATGATTTTGGTGTAATACATTATAAAAATCATATAATGCCCGATCTGAGGTTGACAAAATGAATGTTATTTCTGTTCCCAGGTACAAGGGAACTCAATTTAACAACGAAAAAGAATTTAAAATAAAACAAAACGAGAAAAAAAATAAAAACAGTTAAAATTAAAATTAAAAAATATATATATATATATATATATAAAAGTGTGCGTATGGGTCGGGGAACAGGGGAACAGGGGAACAAGGCAAAGACTCCGACACTCAATTTAGAAAAATAGAAAATAAAAATGGGTCGGGCAACAGGGGAACAGAGGAACACTATTGTAAAAAGTCAATTTAGAAAATAAAAAATAGATTTGGGTCGGGGAACAGAGGAACAATATTTCAACAACAAATTAAAAAATTAAAAAATTAAAAATATATATATGGGTCGGGAAACAGGGGAACAGGGGAACAAGGCAAAGACTCAGACACTAATTTTAGAAAAATAGAAAATAAAAATGGGTCGGGCAACAGGGGAACAGAGGAACACTATTGTAAAAAGTCAATTTAGAAAATAAAAAATAGATAATATGGGTCGGGGAACAGGGGAACAGAGGAACACTTTTTTAAAAAGTCAATTTAAAAAATGAAAAATAGATTTGGGTCGGGGAACAGAGGAACAGAGGAACACAATTTCAAAAAATAAAATAAAAAATAAAAATAGATTTGGGTCGGGGAATAGGGGAACAGGGGAACAAGGCAAAGACTCAGACACTCAATTTAGACAAATAGAAAATAAAAATGGGTCGGGCATCAGGGAACTACGGTGGCCCTGAAGGGTCATGACGAGTTAACCAGATGATGACATGACGAGATAAATGACTAAATAATTGCGAGATAATTTACAGATGATGTGATTATTGACTAGATAATTGCGAGATAATTTACAGACGACGTGTTTATTGACTAGATAATTGCGAGATAATTTACAGATGACGTGATAATTGATGAGATGACGAGATATTTTACAGATGACGTGATTATTGACTACATAATTGCGAGATAATTTACAGATGACGTGTTTATTGACTAGATAATTGCGAGATAATTTACAGATGACATGATAATTGACGAGATGATGAGATAATTTACAGATGACGTGATTATTGACGAGATAATTTACAGATGACGTATTTATTGACTAGATAATTGCGAGATAATTTACAGATGACGTGATAATTGACAAGATGACGAAATAATTTACAGATGACGTGATTAGGTTGACTACATAATTGCGAGATAATTTACAGATGACGTGTTTATTGACTAGATAATTGCGAGATAATTTACAGATGACGTGATAATTGACGAGATGACGAGATAATTTACAGATGACGTGATAATTGACGAGATAATTTACAGATGACATGATTATTGACTACATAATTGTGAGATAATTTACAGATTACGTGATTATTGACGAGATAATTTACAGATGACGTATTTATTGACTAGATAATTGGGAGATAATTTACAGATGACATGATAATTGACAAGATGACATGATAATTTACAGATTACGTGATTATTGACTACATAATTGCGAGATAATTTACAGATGACGTGTTTATTGACTAGATAATTGCGAGATAATTTACAGATGACGTGATAATTGCCCAGATGACGAGATAATTTACAGATGACGTGATAATTGACGAGATAATTTACAGATGACATGATTATTGACTACATAATTGCGAGATAATTTACAGATGACGTGTTTATTGACTAGATAATTGCGAGATAATTTACAGATGACATGATAATTGACGAGATGATGAGATAATTTACAGATGACGTGATTATTGACGAGATCATTTACAGATGACGTATTTATTGACTAGATAATTGCGAGATAATTTATAGATGACGTGATAATTGACAAGATGACGAGATAATTTACAGATGACGTGTTTATTGACTAGATAATTGCGAGATAGTTTACAGATGATGTGATACTTGACGAGATAATTTACAGATGATGTGATAATTGACGAGTTAAATTAACAGATGACGTGATTATTGACTATATAATTGCGAGATAATTTACAGATGTGATAATTGACGAGATAATTAACAGATGACATGATTATTGACTACATAATTGCGAGATAATTTACACATGATGTGATTATTGACTAGATAATTGCGACATAATTTACAGAAGACGTGATTATTAACTACATAATTGCAAGATAATTTACAGATGACGTGATAATTGATGAGATAATTAACAGATGACATGATTATTGACTACATAATTGCGAGATAATTTACAGATGACATGTTTAATGACTAGATAATTGCGAGATAATTTACAGATGACGTGATAATTTTGATTTTCTAAATTGACTTTTTGAAAAAAGTGTTCCTCTGTTCCCCTGTTCCCCGACCCATTTTCTCAAATTGACATTTTCTAATGAATTTTTGAAAATAGTGTTCCTCTGTTTCCCTGTTCCCCGACCCATTTTCTCAATTTTCATTTTCTAAATTGACTTTTTGAAAATAGTGTTCCTCTGTTCCCCTGTTCCTCGACTTTTTTTATATTTTTATTTATATATTTTTTTCTTCTTTCTAAATTGACTTTTTGAAATAGTGTTGCTCTGTTCCCCTGTTCCCCGACCCATTTTTTCAATTTTCATTTTCTAAATTGCCTTTTGAAAATAGTGTTCCCTCTGTTCCCCGACCCATATCTATTTTATTTTAATTTTTAATTTTTTAATTTTTATGATTATGTGTCATGTCCGTCGCCGTCTGATAAAAATCCAACGTTTGTTCCATATGCCTCAGATCCCAACCTCAGATCGTGCACTGTCTAATAAAAATATACAAATCCCAGTTTTTATCATAATTGAGGGCGCTTCCTCCAACATATCTCTTCATGCCTCTATGATAGAACAGGGTGTTGTTTTTCGGATGATTTTAATTTTTATACATGAGTCATATATCCTCTGTTCCCCTGTTCCCCGACCCATATCTATTTTTTTATTTTTTTTATTTGCTTATTTTTTCTTTCTAAATTGACTTTTTGAAAATAGTGTTCCTCTGTTCCCCTGTTCCTCGACTTTTTTTATATTTTTATTTATATATTTTTTTCTTCTTTCTAAATTGACTTTTTGAAATAGTGTTGCTCTGTTCCCCTGTTCCCCGACCCATTTTTTCAATTTTCATTTTCTAAATTGCCTTTTGAAAATAGTGTTCCCTCTGTTCCCCGACCCATATCTATTTTATTTTAATTTTTAATTTTTTAATTTTTATGATTATGTGTCATGTCCGTCGCCGTCTGATAAAAATCCAACGTTTGTTCCATATGCCTCAGATCCCAACCTCAGATCGTGCACTGTCTAATAAAAATATACAAATCCCAGTTTTTATCATAATTGAGGGCGCTTCCTCCAACATATCTCTTCATGCCTCTATGATAGAACAGGGTGTTGTTTTTCGGATGATTTTAATTTTTATACATGAGTCATATATCCTCTGTTCCCCTGTTCCCCGACCCATATCTATTTTTTTATTTTTTTTATTTGCTTATTTTTTCTTTCTAAATTGACTTTTTGAAAATAGTGTTCCTCTGTTCCCCTGTTCCCCGACCCATATTTATTTTTTTATTTTTTTTTTGCTCATTTTTTCTTTCTAAATTGACTTTTTGAAAATAGTGTTCCTCTGTTCCCCTGTTCCCCGACCCATATCTATTTTATTTTTATTTTTTATTTTTTTATTTTTTCTTTTTTCTATCTAAATTGACTTTTTGAAATAGTGTTGCTCTGTTCCCCTGTTCCCCGACTCATTTTCTCAATTTTCATTTTCTAATATTGAATTTTTGAAAATAGTGTTCCTCTGTTCCCCTGTTCCCCGACCCATATCTATTTTTTATTTTTTTTATTTATTTTTATTTATTTTTTCTTCTTTTTAAATTGACTTTTTGAAATAGTGTTGCTCTGTTCCCCTGTTCCCCGACCCATTTTCTCAATTTTGATTTTCTAAATTGCCTTTTTGAAAATAGTGTTCCTCTGTTCCCCTGTTCCCCGACCCATATTTTTTTTTTTTTTTTTTTTGCTCATTTTTTCTTTCTAAATTGACTTTTTGAAAATAGTGTTCCTCTGTTCCCCTGTTCCCCGACCCATATCTATATTTTTTTTTTTTTTTTTTTTTTTTTAAATTTTATTTCTAAATTGACTTTTTGAAAATAGTGTTCCTCTGTTCCCTATGTTCCCCGACCCATTTTCAATTTTGATTTTCTAGATTGACTTTTTGAAAATAGTGTTCCTCTGTTCCCTTTGTTCCCCGACCCATTTTCAATTTTGATTTTCTAAATTGACTTTTTGAAAATAGTGTTCCTCTGTTCCCCTGTTCCCCGACCCATATCAATTTTTATTTTTTTATTTTTTTTATTTTTTTAAATTTTTTCTATCTAAATTGACTTTTTGAAATAGTGTTGCTCTGTTCCCCTGTTCCCCGACCCATTTTCTCAATTTTCATTTTCTAATATTGAATTTTTTAAAATAGTGTTCCTCTGTTCCCCTGTTCCCCGACCCATATCTATTTTTATTTTTTTTATTTATTTTTATTTATTTTTTCTTCTTTCTAAATTGACTTTTTGAAATAGTGTTGCTCTGTTCCCCTGTTCCCCGACCCATTTTCTCAATTGTGACGCGATCAAGAGGAATGAGTCGGATGTCGGGGAATCCCAAATTGAGATATAGCCAATTCAAAATGGCGGCTTACATAAGTTTTGATGGAAATTCATGTATACAATTTGACGTAACTTTGGAACAAAACATCGTATCAACATGGGGTTTTCAGTTTCTGAAAGCTCTAGGTGTCTTCTTCAAAACTGTATTAAAAACTCATTTTCGACCAGGGTCGACATCCGACTCATTCCTCTTGATCGCGTCACAATTTTGATTTTCTAAATTGCCTTTTGAAAATAGTGTTCCTCTGTTCCCCGACCCATATTTTTTTTTAAATTTTTGTTTTGCTTATTTTTTCTTTCTAAATTGACTTTTGAAAATAGTGTTCCTCTGTTCCCCTGTTCCCCGACCCATATCAATTTTTTATTTTATTTTTTTTTATTTTTATTTTTTTTTATTTTAAATTTTTTCTATCTAAATTGACTTTTTGAAATAGTGTTGCTCTGTTCCCCTGTTCCCCGACCCATTTTCTCAATTTTCATTTTCTAAATTGACTTTTTGAAAACAGTGTTCCTCTGTTCCCCTGTTCCCCGACCCATTCTAAATGACTTTTTGAAAATAGTGTTCCTCTGTTCCCTGTTCCTCGACTTTTTTTATATTTTTATTTATATATTTTTTTCTTCTTTCTAAATTGACTTTTGAAATAGTGTTGCTCTGTTCCCCTGTTCCCCGACCCATTTTTTCAATTTTCATTTTCTAAATTGCCTTTTGAAAATAGTGTTCCCTCTGTTCCCCGACCCATATCTATTTTATTTTAATTTTTAATTTTTTTATTTTTATGATTATGTGTCATGTCCGTCGCGTCTGATAAAAATCCAACGTTTGTTCCATGGGAACAAATTTATATGCCTCAGATCCCAACCTCAGATCGTGCACTGTCTAACAAAAGATGCCAAATTCTGCAGGCGATGACTGCAGACGCCAATCTCTCAATGCCGAAAGTACCGAAAAGATAAAGACAAAACATGATTGGAATATACCTAACACTTTCCAAACATGTACAGATTTTATAGATCGACACCTGCAGTTATTCAGGGTAAAAATAAGCTTATAAACACTGAAAACACTGAAAACAAGTTTTGTTTATGTTTTCTCCAGACTGCTAAAACCAGCCTGTATGCCAGTTGTATGATGGTTTAGCAAATTTTGCATATAAAATAAATGAACAGCTATTTTCCCTCCTCAAATTGGCGACAATTGTGAGGCTACGCAATCAGCGAAGCGGCAATGTCTTGCTAGACGTCCCGTGGCTGATGTGCGCATGCTCAGAACAATTAAAATGTGTTGCATACTCCATAGTAGTAGTACGTCCCATGATTTATTCCGTACGGGACATCTATCTAGCAAGATATAGCCCGCGATGCTATCTATATCTTATTCATCTTCGCGTACGGGATAAGACGTGTACTACTACAACATATGTCACTACTAGTTTTTATGAGTTTGCTTATATCGCCATCGGTTCAGGGTTACAATTTTTGTGAATTCATAGGAAAATAAATTTGGACTGGTGAATTTCCTGTCGGGCTGGTAAAAAAGAATTCGATCTAGCCCTGATAGCACTAGTTGTGTAAGGACTGTTACACAAGTTTAAAGAATAAAGACCATGTCCTTGTTATATTGTCTTACATAAATGCAGACATGAGTACAAGTATTACATTTTAGTGGACGCATGTCACACCTCTCATAAAAGTATGCAAGGTCAACCTAGATTTTAACCTATAGGGGAAGGGAGATTGTATTATTGTATCTATTTTTGTGTCACTGTACAGCATTTATCAACCATCTACTTCCATTTTATTTGCATTTTATTTTCTCACAGACAGGAGTAACTGTTACAGCATGCATCGGATTGGCCTATGTGATCAGAAGTACACGGATGGTATGTTAATTATTCAGGGCTGACAACTTTTGGGATTTGCTTGGAGAGAGAGATACCAAGTGCAAAGCGCACAATCCTCAGCTGAGTGCCGCCTCGTCACATTTTTGAGAGCGGGGGGGGGGGGGGGGGGGGGGGGGGGGGGAGGGGGGGGGGAGGGGCTCGTGACGTGGGATCCCAAACTGCGCAAAAAATTGAGGCTCGATAACTAACAAACAGT
>CM069451.1:74161767-74235274 GCA_035610835.1 Ophiura sarsii | reverse complement strand
CCTAACCCTAACCCTAACCCTAACCCTAACCCTAACCCTAACCCTAACCCTAACCCTAACCCTAACCCTAACCCTAACCCTAACCCTAACCCTAACCCTAACCCTAACCCTAACCCTAACCCTAACCCTAACCCTAACCCTAACCCTAACCCTAACCCTAACCCTAACCCTAACCCTAACCCTAACCCTAACCCTAACCCTAACCCTAACCCTAACCCTAACCCTAACCCTAACCCTAACCCTAACCCTAACCCTAACCCTAACCCTAACCCTAACCCTAACCCTAACCCTAACCCTAACCCTAACCCTAACCCTAACCCTAACCCTAACCCTAACCCTAACCCTAACCCTAACCCTAACCCTAACCCTAACCCTAACCCTAACCCTAACCCTAACCCTAACCCTAACCCTAACCCTAACCCTAACCCTAACCCTAACCCTAACCCTAACCCTAACCCTAACCCTAACCCTAACCCTAACCCTAACCCTAACCCTAACCCTAACCCTAACCCTAACCCTAACCCTAACCCTAACCCTAACCCTAACCCTAACCCTAACCCTAACCCTAACCCTAACCCTAACCCTAACCCTAACCCTAACCCTAACCCTAACCCTAACCCTAACCCTAACCCTAACCCTAACCCTAACCCTAACCCTAACCCTAACCCTAACCCTAACCCTAACCCTAACCCTAACCCTAACCCTAACCCTAACCCTAACCCTAACCCTAACCCTAACCCTAACCCTAACCCTAACCCTAACCCTAACCCTAACCCTAACCCTAACCCTAACCCTAACCCTAACCCTAACCCTAACCCTAACCCTAACCCTAACCCTAACCCTAACCCTAACCCTAACCCTAACCCTAACCCTAACCCTAACCCTAACCCTAACCCTAACCCTAACCCTAACCCTAACCCTAACCCTAACCCTAACCCTAACCCTAACCCTAACCCTAACCCTAACCCTAACCCTAACCTAACCCTAACCCTAACCCTAACCTAACCCTAACCCTAACCCTAACCCTAACCCTAACCCTAACCCTAACCCTAACCCTAACCCTAACCCTAACCCTAACCCTAACCCTAACCCTAACCTAACCCTAACCCTAACCCTAACCCTAACCCTAACCCTAACCCTAACCCTAACCCTAACCCTAACCCTAACCCTAACCCTAACCCTAACCCCTAACCCTAACCCTAACCCTAACCCTAACCCTAACCCTAACCCTAACCCTAACCCTAACCCTAACCCTAACCCTAACCCTAACCCTAACCCTAACCCTAACCCTAACCTAACCCTAACCCTAACCCTAACCCTAACCCTAACCCTAACCCTAACCCTAACCCTAACCCTAACCCTAACCCTAACCCTAACCCTAACCCTAACCCTAACCCTAACCCTAACCCTAACCCTAACCCTAACCCTAACCCTAACCCTAACCCTAACCCTAACCCTAACCCTAACCCTAACCCTAACCCTAACCCTAACCCTAACCCTAACCCTAACCCTAACCCTAACCCTAACCCTAACCCTAACCCTAACCCTAACCCTAACCCTAACCCTAACCCTAACCCTAACCTAACCCTAACCCTAACCCTAACCCCTAACCCTAACCCTAACCCTAACCCTAACCCTAACCCTAACCCTAACCCTAACCCTAACCCTAACCCTAACCCTAACCCTAACCCTAACCCTAACCCTAACCCTAACCCTAACCCTAACCCTAACCCTAACCCTAACCCTAACCCTAACCCTAACCCTAACCCTAACCCTAACCCTAACCCTAACCCTAACCCTAACCCTAACCCTAACCCTAACCCTAACCCCTAACCCTAACCCTAACCCTAACCCTAACCCTAACCCTAACCCTAACCCTAACCCTAACCCTAACCCTAACCCTAACCCTAACCCTAACCCTAACCCTAACCCTAACCCTAACCCTAACCCTAACCCTAACCCTAACCCTAACCCTAACCCTAACCCTAACCCTAACCCTAACCCTAACCCTAACCCTAACCCTAACCCTAACCCTAACCCTAACCCTAACCCTAACCCTAACCCTAACCCTAACCCTAACCCTAACCCTAACCCTAACCCTAACCCTAACCCTAACCCTAACCCTAACCCTAACCCTAACCCTAACCCTAACCCTAACCCTAACCCTAACCCTAACCTAACCCTAACCCTAACCCTAACCCTAACCCTAACCCTAACCCTAACCCTAACCCTAACCCCTAACCCTAACCCTAACCCTAACCCTAACCCTAACCTAACCCTAACCCTAACCCTAACCCTAACCCTAACCCTAACCCTAACCCTAACCCTAACCCTAACCCTAACCCTAACCCTAACCCTAACCCTAACCCTAACCCTAACCCTAACCCTAACCCTAACCCTAACCCTAACCTAACCCTAACCCTAACCCTAACCCTAACCCTAACCCTAACCCTAACCCTAACCCTAACCCTAACCCTAACCCTAACCCTAACCCTAACCCTAACCCTAACCCTAACCCTAACCCTAACCCTAACCCTAACCCTAACCCTAACCCTAACCCTAACCCTAACCCTAACCCTAACCCTAACCCTAACCCTAACCCTAACCCTAACCCTAACCCTAACCCTAACCCTAACCCTAACCCTAACCCTAACCCTAACCCTAACCCTAACCCTAACCCTAACCCTAACCCTAACCCTAACCCTAACCCTAACCCTAACCCTAACCCTAACCCTAACCCTAACCCTAACCCTAACCCTAACCCTAACCCTAACCCTAACCCTAACCCTAACCCTAACCCTAACCCTAACCCTAACCCTAACCCTAACCCTAACCCTAACCCTAACCCTAACCCTAACCCTAACCCTAACCCTAACCCTAACCCCTAACCCTAACCCTAACCCTAACCCTAACCCTAACCCTAACCCTAACCCTAACCCTAACCCTAACCCTAACCCTAACCCTAACCCTAACCCTAACCCTAACCCTAACCCTAACCCTAACCCTAACCCTAACCCTAACCCTAACCCTAACCCTAACCCTAACCCTAACCCTAACCCTAACCCTAACCCTAACCCTAACCCTAACCCTAACCCTAACCCTAACCCTAACCCTAACCCTAACCCTAACCCTAACCCTAACCCTAACCCTAACCCTAACCCTAACCCTAACCCTAACCCTAACCCTAACCCTAACCCTAACCCTAACCCTAACCCTAACCCTAACCCTAACCCTAACCCTAACCCTAACCCTAACCCTAACCCTAACCCTAACCCTAACCCTAACCCTAACCCTAACCCTAACCCTAACCCTAACCCTAACCCTAACCCTAACCCTAACCCTAACCCTAACCCTAACCCTAACCCTAACCCTAACCCTAACCCTAACCCTAACCCTAACCCTAACCCTAACCCTAACCCTAACCCTAACCCTAACCCTAACCCTAACCCTAACCCTAACCCTAACCCTAACCCTAACCCTAACCCTAACCCTAACCCTAACCCTAACCCTAACCCTAACCCTAACCCTAACCCTAACCCTAACCCTAACCCTAACCCTAACCCTAACCCTAACCCTAACCCTAACCCTAACCCTAACCCTAACCCTAACCCTAACCCTAACCCTAACCCTAACCCTAACCCTAACCCTAACCCTAACCCTAACCCTAACCCTAACCCTAACCCTAACCCTAACCCTAACCCTAACCCTAACCCTAACCCTAACCCTAACCCTAACCCTAACCCTAACCCTAACCCTAACCCTAACCCTAACCCTAACCCTAACCCTAACCCTAACCCTAACCCTAACCCTAACCCTAACCCTAACCCTAACCCTAACCCTAACCCTAACCCTAACCCTAACCCTAACCCTAACCCTAACCCTAACCCTAACCCTAACCCTAACCCTAACCCTAACCCTAACCCTAACCCTAACCCTAACCCTAACCCTAACCCTAACCCTAACCCTAACCCTAACCCTAACCCTAACCCTAACCCTAACCCTAACCCTAACCCTAACCCTAACCCTAACCCTAACCCTAACCCTAACCCTAACCCTAACCCTAACCCTAACCCTAACCCTAACCCTAACCCTAACCCTAACCCTAACCCTAACCCTAACCCTAACCCTAACCCTAACCCTAACCCTAACCCTAACCCTAACCCTAACCCTAACCCTAACCCTAACCCTAACCCTAACCCTAACCCTAACCCTAACCCTAACCCTAACCCTAACCCTAACCCTAACCCTAACCCTAACCCTAACCCTAACCCTAACCCTAACCCTAACCCTAACCCTAACCCTAACCCTAACCCTAACCCTAACCCTAACCCTAACCCTAACCCTAACCCTAACCCTAACCCTAACCCTAACCCTAACCCTAACCCTAACCCTAACCCTAACCCTAACCCTAACCCTAACCCTAACCCTAACCCTAACCCTAACCCTAACCCTAACCCTAACCCTAACCCTAACCCTAACCCTAACCCTAACCCTAACCCTAACCCTAACCCTAACCCTAACCCTAACCCTAACCCTAACCCCCCCAACCCCCCCAACCCCCCCAACCCCCCCAACCCCCCAACCCCCCAACCACCCCAACCACCCCAACCCCCCAACCCCCCCAACCCCCCCAACCCCCCCAACCCCCCCAACCCCCCAACCCCCCAACCCCCCAACCCCCCAACCCCCCAACCCCCCAACCCCCCAACCCCCCACCTACCTATGACATAAAGAAGGGACCTTAACTAACACGCATGCAACTGACTGAACCCTAACCCTAACCCTAACCCTAACCCAACCCCTAACCCCTAACCCCTAACCCCTAACCCCTAACCCCTAACCCTAACCCCTAACCCCTAACCCCTAACCCCTAACCCCTAACCCCTAACCCCTAACCCCTAACCCCTAACCCCTAACCCCTAACTAACCCCTAACCCCTAACCCCTAACCCCTAACCCCTAACCCCTAACCCTAACCCCTAACCCCTAACCAGTTTTCAAAATGGCGGCCAAAATAAAGTCATTCTCATTGACTTACATGCAAATTTTGTCAAACTTCAAACAGCCGCCATTTTGAAACGGTAACTACTTAAGAGTTTTTCTTTCGCCAGTTTCATTAACCCTAACCTTAACCTTAACCTTAACCTTATCCCTAACCCTAACCCTAACGCTAACCATAACCCTAACCAGATTTTGAATTTCGTTATTACGTCATATCGATGAGGCTGTTACTTAAACCCTATACAGGTCTTAACACGCTCTTTATTTTCTTTGTCGTGCGCGACATTGTAGGACCAACCTTTTTAAGCGGCGAAACAAAATGGCTTCTTTCCCATTGACTTGTGAACAACCTTCAAACCGTCGCCATTTTGAATTGCAACATCGCAAGATGCTAATTTTTACAAATCTGTAATTGGCTTCACATCAACTATGCATATATTAATTTTGAACAAAATCGGACAAAATTTACATTTTGGTCGCCATTTTGGATTTTGGTTATAACGTCATATCTCACAAACTAAAGGTACGATGAGGCTGTTATTTAAACCCTAGGTAGATCTCAACACGCTCTTTATTTTCTTTGTCGTGCACGAAATTGTAAGACCTACCATTTTTAAGCGGCCAAACAAAATGGCTTCTTTCCCATAGACTTGTGTACAACCTTCAAACCGCCGCCATTTTGAATTGAAACATAGCAAGATGCTAATTCTTACAAATCTGTAATTGGCTTCACATCAACTATGCATATATTAATTTTGAACAAAATCGGACAAACTTTACATTTTGGTCGCCATTTTGGATTTTAGTTATTACGTCATATCTCACAAACTAAAGATATGATGAGGCTGTGATTTAAACCCTAGGTAGATCTTAACACGCTCTTCATTTTCTTTGTCGTGCACGAAATTGTGCGACCTACCATTTATAAGTGGCGTAACAAAATGGCTACTTTCCCATTGACTTGTGTACAAACTTCAAACCGCCGCCATTTTGAAACGGTAACTACTTAACAAATTTCCCTCAGCAAAATTCTTAGTCAACCCATAACCTATCTTTGACATAAAGAAGGGACCTTAACTAACACGCATACAACTGACACAACCCCGTAACTCTAACCCTAACCCTAACCCTAACCCTAACCCTAACCCCTAAACCCTAACCCTAACCCCTAACCCCTAACCCCTAACCCCTAACCCCTAACCCCTAACCCCTAACCCCTAACCCTAACCCAACCCCTAACCCCTAACCCCTAACCCCTAACCCCTAACCCCTAACCCCTAACCCCTAACCCCTAACCAGACGAGGAGATGAAGAGGAAGTAGGAGGAGATGTAAGTAGATGTAGTTTCAAAATGGCGGCCAAAATAAAGTCATTGCCATTGAGGGTGCATAACGTGTGTTTCTATGGGAACGATGCCTCGGGAAAACGGCAATATCTTGAGTTACCTTGCGACTCATTTAATGAAATCTTGGAATATTTATTAACACACATAGATCTTACCTGGGTCAAGGGTGACCGTTTACATTTTTCTATATTTCCCCCTTTATACGGAGTAGTATTTTTTAACACGAAATTATACCTTGTAGCCCGTTGTGACCAATGTGTATCCCTCCGCCAATATTTTCAAATAAAACAGTAGATGTATACTCTTTTCATTCGAATTATCTCAGGTACACTTCAGTGAATAAATATAGACCAAATTCAATAATTTTGAATGACAAATCATGTCAATATTCACCATTCTTTCCGTTATTTAGGAACTACATTCGTGATCGCGATCAACGGAAGCTGGGCGTTGGACTGTAATAGTGGTGTGCACCCTTGACTAAATCGGGAAAATGTATGAATTTTTAATCGTAATATCTTTAAATTACACTAAAAATTGAATATCTCTTGAACGAAACATCGTATTGAATCCAATTAAACGTTGAAAGACTTATCCTATTGTCCGGCTTGGGATGACATTATAACATTGTTAAATTTTTACTTTGTTTCAGTTCGTTTAACCAAAAATGTATATTTGACCCCTGAATGACCTTTCCTTTTCGTGATGACCTTTGACCTTCATTCACTTTGTACACACCTAATATTAACTTGTTTCAATGTTCTATGTAATTATTATAGCCAATAAACCGATTTGCAATATGTGCAATCACCGTTATTTGACATCGATTTCATTTTTATTTAAGATGTTCCGTTACACGTGGGATATAGAAAATAGACATACAGCACACAGAAAGCAATGCCCCCGCAAATTGAGGTTGAGGATCGGAGACGAGGAGATGAAGAGGAAGTAGGAGGAGATGTAAGTAGATGTAGTTTTAAAATGGCGGCCAAAATAAAGTCATTGCCATTGAGGTAGCACACCTCTAAATAGTTCCAGGCGAAAACTTGCAACTCTTATTGCGCAATACTTCTTATCAATATGCGTGATTAAAATAGTGATTTCTCGGGAACTACAGTGATTTAGCAGACGAGGTTGGTATCAAATTAAAGCTAACAATATGAATTTTAATGATAGATCATTCACAAATAATATTAACTATTTGTTGTTAATAAATAGTAGTCCTACTTTCACGGTGCACGGCCGTAAGTCTTGCGAAAAATCAACTTGAAAAATGACCGTAGAGGGCTTAGATGCTCGATTGCTTAAAATCTAACGGTTATCCATACATATTTTACAATTTTAATCATAAGCTTGCTAAAATAGCTAGAGTTTAATACCAAATTGAATGACTTTCTATGTGTAAATTTAAAAATAACCTTGCCAGAACATGGTTTAAATCTTCTAAAAATCTAAAAAAGTACGGTGGCCTGCGTATATAATGCGTCATAGTTTGGGGGCTTAAAAAAAATGTATACATAGAAATTCTTTCAATTTGGTATTAAACTCTAGCTATTTTAGCAAGCTTATGATTAAAATTGTAAAATATGTATGGATAACCGTTAGATTTTCAGCAATCGAGCATCTAAGCGCATCGGCCGTAATTCAAAAACTTGTCTTTTGCTAATATCGGGTTTCTAGCATAGTCGTAGGCCTAGCATTTTCCTAACTTTAAATCGTTAAAATCGATCTATCGTTATAATCATATTATAAGCATTGTCTTTGGGCTTAATTTGATACCAAAATCAATTCCTAAATCACAATGGTCATTGAGATATCATCTTTTGAAGCGTCGCGCATCGATCAAAATAAGGTGCAAAATGGTCGTCTAATTTCGACTTCCTATTATTTAGAGGTGTGCTACCTTAGAACCACAATGGGGGTTTTTATTTTCAAATTTGGTGTTGTTATATTTAATTATTCATGAAGCAAAGACAATTTTAAACTCATGTCGAAAGTTTCATTGCCATTGAATAAATAGTTTTCGAGTCATGCCGATTTTCCTAACCCTAACCATAATCTAACCCTAATCAAACACTAACCCTAACTTAACCTTAAATCTAAGCTTGATTTAGTTAAACACTAAACGATGTAGCCTTTTTAAGCCTTTACTATCGTCTGAAGATAGCAAATGTAGATGCTATCTTCAGAAGATAGCAACCCATAAACACCTCCTTCGGGAGAAAGCAATGGATTCAGACGACAGCGTGCGTCGTAACTATACACAACGTACTCTGACGCCTACGGACGCGCGTTTGAAAGTCGCGTATTTGTACGCTTACGCCGTCAGCTGCTATCTTCTGAAGATAGTGATTGTATACCAAACGTCCCTAAATGTTGGTGAAACTTTCAGGATATCGTCAGCAGAGACAATGCAATGTAATGGAATGAAAAAAGAAATTATTAATATTTAATGAAATGGCAACATTGACATTGTTAAATCATTCACCCCTTAAGACGACAACATCGAAAATTCAAGGTTTTCGGGCGTCGTCGGATCAATGTTGGGGTCAACCGGGTTTGTAGAAAACAAGTATAACTCAAAAACTGTTTAACCAATATCGAAGACAATTTGTGTATGATTTTGAAATAATATTTGGTTTATGAATAACTCAAAATATTGAAACAAAATGATCATATCAAAAATCAAAGTTACTGTTAGAACCACAATGGGGTTTTTTATTTTCAAATTTGGTGTTGTTATATTTAATTATTCATGAAGCAAAGACAATTTTAAACTCATGTCGAAAGTTTCATTGCCATTGAATAAATAGTTTTCGAGTCATGCCGATTTTCCTAACCCTAACCCTAATCTAACCCTAACCCTAATCTAACCCTAACCCTAATCTAACCCTAACCCTAATCAAACACTAACCCTAACTTAACCTTAAATCTAAGCTTGATTTAGTTAAACACTAAACGATGTAGCCTTTTTAAGCCTTTACTATCGTCTGAAGATAGCAAATGTAGATGCTATCTTCAGAAGATAGCAACCCATAAACACCTCCTTCGGGAGAAAGCAATGGATTCAGACGACAGCGTGCGTCGTAACTATACACAACGTACTCTGACGCCTACGGACGCGCGTTTGAAAGTCGCGTATTTGTACGCTTACGCCGTCAGCTGCTATCTTCTGAAGATAGTGATTGTATACCAAACGTCCCTAAATGTTGGTGAAACTTTCAGGATATCGTCAGCAGAGACAATGCAATGTAATGGAATGAAAAAAGAAATTATTAATATTTAATGAAATGGCAACATTGACATTGTTAAATCATTCACCCCTTAAGACGACAACATCGAAAATTCAAGGTTTTCGGGCGTCGTCGGATCAATGTTGTTGTCAACCGGGTTTGTAGAAAACAAGTATAACTCAAAAACTGTTTAACCAATATCGAAGACAATTTGTGTATGATTTTGAAATAATATTTGGTTGATGAATAACTCAAAATATTGAAACAAAATGATCATATCAAAAATCAAAGTTACTGACCACAATGGGGGTTTTTATTTTCAAATTTGGTGTTGTTATATTTAATTATTCATGAAGCAAAGACAATTTTAAACTCATGTCGAAAGTTTCATTGCCATTGAATAAATAGTTTTCGAGTCATGCCGATTTTCCTAACCCTAACCCTAATCTAACCCTAACCCTAATCTAACCCTAACCCTAATCTAACCCTAACCCTAATCTAACCCTAACCCTAATCAAACACTAACCCTAACTTAACCTTAAATCTAAGCTTGATTTAGTTAAACACTAAACGATGTAGCCTTTTTAAGCCTTTACTATCGTCTGAAGATAGCAAATGTAGATGCTATCTTCAGAAGATAGCAACCCATAAACACCTCCTTCGGGAGAAAGCAATGGATTCAGACGACAGCGTGCGTCGTAACTATACACAACGTACTCTGACGCCTACGGACGCGCGTTTGAAAGTCGCGTATTTGTACGCTTACGCCGTCAGCTGCTATCTTCTGAAGATAGTGATTGTATACCAAACGTCCCTAAATGTTGGTGAAACTTTCAGGATATCGTCAGCAGAGACAATGCAATGTAATGGAATGAAAAAAGAAATTATTAATATTTAATGAAATGGCAACATTGACATTGTTAAATCAGTCACCCCTTAAGACGACAACATCGAAAATTCAAGGTTTTCGGGCGTCGTCGGATCAATGTTGGGGTCAACCGGGTTTGTAGAAAACAAGTATAACTCAAAAACTGTTTAACCAATATCGAAGACAATTTGTGTATGATTTTGAAAATAATATTTGGTTTATGAATAACTCAAAATATTGAAACAAAATGATCATATCAAAAATCAAACTTACTGTTCTAAGGTAGCACACCTCTAAATAGTTCCAGGCGAAAACTTGCAACTCTTATTGCGCAATACTTCTTATCAATACGCGTGATTAAAATAGTGATTTCTCGGGAACTACAGTGATTTAGCAGACGAGGTTGGTATCAAATTAAAGCTAACAATATGAATTTTAATGATAGATCATTCACAAATAATATTAACTATTTGTTGTTAATAAATAGTAGTCCTACTTTCACGGTGCACGGCCGTAAGTCTTGCGAAAAATCAACTTGAAAAATGACCGTAGAGGGCTTAGATGCTCGATTGCTTAAAATCTAACGGTTATCCATACATATTTTACAATTTTAATCATAAGCTTGCTAAAATAGCTAGAGTTTAATACCAAATTGAATGACTTTCTATGTGTAAATTTAAAAATAACCTTGCCAGAACATGGTTTAAATCTTCTAAAAATCTAAAAGTACGGTGGCCTACGTATATAATGCGTCATAGTTTGGGGGCTTAAAAAAATGTATACATAGAAATTATTTCAATTTGGTATTAAACTCTAGCTATTTTAGCAAGCTTATGATTAAAATTGTAAAATGTGTATGGATAACCGTTAGATTTTAAGCAATCGAGCATCTAAGCGCATCGGCCGTAATTCAAAAACTTGTCTTTTGCTAATATCGGGTTTCTAGCATAGTCGTAGGCCTAGCATTTTCCTAACTTTAAATCGTTAAAATCGATCTATCGTTATAATCATATTATAAGCATTGTCTTTGGGCTTAATTTGATACCAAAATCAATTCCTAAATCACAATGGTCATTGAGATATATCATCTTTTGAAGCGTCGCGCATCGATCAAAATAAGGTGCAAAATGGTCGTCTCATTTCGACTTCCTATTATTTAGAGGTGTGCTACCTTAGAACCACAATGGGGGTTTTTATTTTCAAATTTGGTGTTGTTATATTTAATTATTCATGAAGCAAAGACAATTTTAAACTCATGTCGAAAGTTTCATTGCCATTGAATAAATAGTTTTCGAGTCATGCCGATTTTCCTAACCCTAACCCTAATCTAACCCTAACCCTAATCTAACCCTAACCCTAATCTAACCCTAACCCTAATCTAACCCTAACCCTAATCAAACACTAACCCTAACTTAACCTTAAATCTAAGCTTGATTTAGTTAAACACTAAACGATGTAGCCTTTTTAAGCCTTTACTATCGTCTGAAGATAGCAAATGTAGATGCTATCTTCAGAAGATAGCAACCCATAAACACCTCCTTCGGGAGAAAGCAATGGATTCAGACGACAGCGTGCGTCGTAACTATACACAACGTACTCTGACGCCTACGGACGCGCGTTTGAAAGTCGCGTATTTGTACGCTTACGCCGTCAGCTGCTATCTTCTGAAGATAGTGATTGTATACCAAACGTCCCTAAATGTTGGTGAAACTTTCAGGATATCGTCAGCAGAGACAATGCAATGTAATGGAATGAAAAAAGAAATTATTAATATTTAATGAAATGGCAACATTGACATTGTTAAATCATTCACCCCTTAAGACGACAACATCGAAAATTCAAGGTTTTCGGGCGTCGTCGGATCAATGTTGGGGTCAACCGGGTTTGTAGAAAACAAGTATAACTCAAAAACTGTTTAACCAATATCGAAGACAATTTGTGTATGATTTTGAAATAATATTTGGTTTATGAATAACTCAAAATATTGAAACAAAATGATCATATCAAAAATCAAAGTTACTGTTAGAACCACAATGGGGTTTTTTATTTTCAAATTTGGTGTTGTTATATTTAATTATTCATGAAGCAAAGACAATTTTAAACTCATGTCGAAAGTTTCATTGCCATTGAATAAATAGTTTTCGAGTCATGCCGATTTTCCTAACCCTAACCCTAATCTAACCCTAACCCTAATCTAACCCTAACCCTAATCTAACCCTAACCCTAATCAAACACTAACCCTAACTTAACCTTAAATCTAAGCTTGATTTAGTTAAACACTAAACGATGTAGCCTTTTTAAGCCTTTACTATCGTCTGAAGATAGCAAATGTAGATGCTATCTTCAGAAGATAGCAACCCATAAACACCTCCTTCGGGAGAAAGCAATGGATTCAGACGACAGCGTGCGTCGTAACTATACACAACGTACTCTGACGCCTACGGACGCGCGTTTGAAAGTCGCGTATTTGTACGCTTACGCCGTCAGCTGCTATCTTCTGAAGATAGTGATTGTATACCAAACGTCCCTAAATGTTGGTGAAACTTTCAGGATATCGTCAGCAGAGACAATGCAATGTAATGGAATGAAAAAAGAAATTATTAATATTTAATGAAATGGCAACATTGACATTGTTAAATCATTCACCCCTTAAGACGACAACATCGAAAATTCAAGGTTTTCGGGCGTCGTCGGATCAATGTTGTTGTCAACCGGGTTTGTAGAAAACAAGTATAACTCAAAAACTGTTTAACCAATATCGAAGACAATTTGTGTATGATTTTGAAATAATATTTGGTTGATGAATAACTCAAAATATTGAAACAAAATGATCATATCAAAAATCAAAGTTACTGACCACAATGGGGGTTTTTATTTTCAAATTTGGTGTTGTTATATTTAATTATTCATGAAGCAAAGACAATTTTAAACTCATGTCGAAAGTTTCATTGCCATTGAATAAATAGTTTTCGAGTCATGCCGATTTTCCTAACCCTAACCCTAATCTAACCCTAACCCTAATCTAACCCTAACCCTAATCTAACCCTAACCCTAATCAAACACTAACCCTAACTTAACCTTAAATCTAAGCTTGATTTAGTTAAACACTAAACGATGTAGCCTTTTTAAGCCTTTACTATCGTCTGAAGATAGCAAATGTAGATGCTATCTTCAGAAGATAGCAACCCATAAACACCTCCTTCGGGAGTAAGCAATGGATTCAGACGACAGCGTGCGTCGTAACTATACACAACGTACTCTGACGCCTACGGACGCGCGTTTGAAAGTCGCGTATTTGTACGCTTACGCCGTCAGCTGCTATCTTCTGAAGATAGTGATTGTATACCAAACGTCCCTAAATGTTGGTGAAACTTTCAGGATATCGTCAGCAGAGACAATGCAATGTAATGGAATGAAAAAAGAAATTATTAATATTTAATGAAATGGCAACATTGACATTGTTAAATCAGTCACCCCTTAAGACGACAACATCGAAAATTCAAGGTTTTCGGGCGTCGTCGGATCAATGTTGGGGTCAACCGGGTTTGTAGAAAACAAGTATAACTCAAAAACTGTTTAACCAATATCGAAGACAATTTGTGTATGATTTTGAAAATAATATTTGGTTTATGAATAACTCAAAATATTGAAACAAAATGATCATATCAAAAATCAAACTTACTGTTAGAACCACAATGGGGGTTTTTATTTTCAAATTTGGTGTTGTTATATTTAATTATTCATGAAGCAAAGACAATTTTAAACTCATGTCGAAAGTTTCATTGCCATTGAATAAATAGTTTTCGAGTCATGCCGATTTTCCTAACCCTAACCCTAATCTAACCCTAACCCTAATCTAACCCTAACCCTAATCTAACCCTAACCCTAATCTAACCCTAACCCTAATCAAACACTAACCCTAACTTAACCTTAAATCTAAGCTTGATTTAGTTAAACACTAAACGATGTAGCCTTTTTAAGCCTTTACTATCGTCTGAAGATAGCAAATGTAGATGCTATCTTCAGAAGATAGCAACCCATAAACACCTCCTTCGGGAGAAAGCAATGGATTCAGACGACAGCGTGCGTCGTAACTATACACAACGTACTCTGACGCCTACGGACGCGCGTTTGAAAGTCGCGTATTTGTACGCTTACGCCGTCAGCTGCTATCTTCTGAAGATAGTGATTGTATACCAAACGTCCCTAAATGTTGGTGAAACTTTCAGGATATCGTCAGCAGAGACAATGCAATGTAATGGAATGAAAAAAGAAATTATTAATATTTAATGAAATGGCAACATTGACATTGTTAAATCATTCACCCCTTAAGACGACAACATCGAAAATTCAAGGTTTTCGGGCGTCGTCGGATCAATGTTGGGGTCAACCGGGTTTGTAGAAAACAAGTATAACTCAAAAACTGTTTAACCAATATCGAAGACAATTTGTGTATGATTTTGAAATAATATTTGGTTTATGAATAACTCAAAATATTGAAACAAAATGATCATATCAAAAATCAAAGTTACTGTTCTAAGGTAGCACACCTCTAAATAGTTCCAGGCGAAAACTTGCAACTCTTATTGCGCAATACTTCTTATCAATACGCGTCATTAAAATAGTGATTTCTCGGGAACTACAGTGATTTAGCAGACGAGGTTGGTATCAAATTAAAGCTAACAATATGAATTTTAATGATAGATCATTCACAAATAATATTAACTATTTGTTGTGTATAAATAGTAGTCCTACTTTCACGGTGCACGGCCGTAAGTCTTGCGAAAAATCAACTTGAAAAATGACCGTAGAGGGCTTAGATGCTCGATTGCTTAAAATCTAACGGTTATCCATACATATTTTACAATTTTAATCATAAGCTTGCTAAAATAGCTAGAGTTTAATACCAAATTGAATGACTTTCTATGTGTAAATTTAAAAATAACCTTGCCAGAACATGGTTTAAATCTTCTAAAAATCTAAAAGTACGGTGGCCTGCGTATATAATGCGTCATAGTTTGGGGGCTTAAAAAAAAATGTATACATAGAAATTCTTTCAATTTGGTATTAAACTCTAGCTATTTTAGCAAGCTTATGATTAAAATTGTAAAATATGTATGGATAACCGTTAGATTTTATAAGCAATCGAGCATCTAAGCGCATCGGCCGTAATTCAAAAACTTGTCTTTTGCTAATATCGGGTTTCTAGCATAGTCGTAGGCCTAGCATTTTCCTAACTTTAAATCGTTAAAATCGATCTATCGTTATAATCATATTATAAGCATTGTCTTTGGGCTTAATTTGATACCAAAATCAATTCCTAAATCACAATGGTCATTGAGATATCATCTTTTGAAGCGTCGCGCATCGATCAAAATAAGGTGCAAAATGGTCGTCTCATTTCGACTTCCTATTATTTAGAGGTGTGCTACCTTAGAACCACAATGGGGGTTTTTATTTTCAAATTTGGTGTTGTTATATTTAATTATTCATGAAGCAAAGACAATTTTAAACTCATGTCGAAAGTTTCATTGCCATTGAATAAATAGTTTTCGAGTCATGCCGATTTTCCTAACCCTAACCCTAATCTAACCCTAACCCTAATCTAACCCTAACCCTAATCTAACCCTAACCCTAATCTAACCCTAACCCTAATCTAACCCTAACCCTAATCAAACACTAACCCTAACTTAACCTTAAATCTAAGCTTGATTTAGTTAAACACTAAACGATGTAGCCTTTTTAAGCCTTTACTATCGTCTGAAGATAGCAAATGTAGATGCTATCTTCAGAAGATAGCAACCCATAAACACCTCCTTCGGGAGAAAGCAATGGATTCAGACGACAGCGTGCGTCGTAACTATACACAACGTACTCTGACGCCTACGGACGCGCGTTTGAAAGTCGCGTATTTGTACGCTTACGCCGTCAGCTGCTATCTTCTGAAGATAGTGATTGTATACCAAACGTCCCTAAATGTTGGTGAAACTTTCAGGATATCGTCAGCAGAGACAATGCAATGTAATGGAATGAAAAAAGAAATTATTAATATTTAATGAAATGGCAACATTGACATTGTTAAATCAGTCACCCCTTAAGACGACAACATCGAAAATTCAAGGTTTTCGGGCGTCGTCGGATCAATGTTGGGGTCAACCGGGTTTGTAGAAAACAAGTATAACTCAAAAACTGTTTAACCAATATCGAAGACAATTTGTGTATGATTTTGAAAATAATATTTGGTTTATGAATAACTCAAAATATTGAAACAAAATGATCATATCAAAAATCAAACTTACTGTTAGAACCACAATGGGGGTTTTTATTTTCAAATTTGGTGTTGTTATATTTAATTATTCATGAAGCAAAGACAATTTTAAACTCATGTCGAAAGTTTCATTGCCATTGAATAAATAGTTTTCGAGTCATGCCGATTTTCCTAACCCTAACCCTAATCTAACCCTAACCCTAATCTAACCCTAACCCTAATCTAACCCTAACCCTAATCTAACCCTAACCCTAATCAAACACTAACCCTAACTTAACCTTAAATCTAAGCTTGATTTAGTTAAACACTAAACGATGTAGCCTTTTTAAGCCTTTACTATCGTCTGAAGATAGCAAATGTAGATGCTATCTTCAGAAGATAGCAACCCATAAACACCTCCTTCGGGAGAAAGCAATGGATTCAGACGACAGCGTGCGTCGTAACTATACACAACGTACTCTGACGCCTACGGACGCGCGTTTGAAAGTCGCGTATTTGTACGCTTACGCCGTCAGCTGCTATCTTCTGAAGATAGTGATTGTATACCAAACGTCCCTAAATGTTGGTGAAACTTTCAGGATATCGTCAGCAGAGACAATGCAATGTAATGGAATGAAAAAAGAAATTATTAATATTTAATGAAATGGCAACATTGACATTGTTAAATCATTCACCCCTTAAGACGACAACATCGAAAATTCAAGGTTTTCGGGCGTCGTCGGATCAATGTTGGGGTCAACCGGGTTTGTAGAAAACAAGTATAACTCAAAAACTGTTTAACCAATATTGAAGACAATTTGTGTATGATTTTGAAATAATATTTGGTTTATGAATAACTCAAAATATTGAAACAAAATGATCATATCAAAAATCAAAGTTACTGTTCTAAGGTAGCACACCTCTAAATAGTTCCAGGCGAAAACTTGCAACTCTTATTGCGCAATACTTCTTATCAATACGCGTGATTAAAATAGTGATTTCTCGGGAACTACAGTGATTTAGCAGACGAGGTTGGTATCAAATTAAAGCTAACAATATGAATTTTAATGATAGATCATTCACAAATAATATTAACTATTTGTTGTGTATAAATAGTAGTCCTACTTTCACGGTGCACGGCCGTAAGTCTTGCGAAAAATCAACTTGAAAAATGACCGTAGAGGGCTTAGATGCTCGATTGCTTAAAATCTAACGGTTATCCATACATATTTTACAATTTTAATCATAAGCTTGCTAAAATAGCTAGAGTTTAATACCAAATTGAATGACTTTCTATGTGTAAATTTAAAAATAACCTTGCCAGAACATGGTTTAAATCTTCTAAAAATCTAAAAGTACGGTGGCCTGCGTATATAATGCGTCATAGTTTGGGGGCTTAAAAAAAAATGTATACATAGAAATTCTTTCAATTTGGTATTAAACTCTAGCTATTTTAGCAAGCTTATGATTAAAATTGTAAAATATGTATGGATAACCGTTAGATTTTATAAGCAATCGAGCATCTAAGCGCATCGGCCGTAATTCAAAAACTTGTCTTTTGCTAATATCGGGTTTCTAGCATAGTCGTAGGCCTAGCATTTTCCTAACTTTAAATCGTTAAAATCGATCTATCGTTATAATCATATTATAAGCATTGTCTTTGGGCTTAATTTGATACCAAAATCAATTCCTAAATCACAATGGTCATTGAGATATCATCTTTTGAAGCGTCGCGCATCGATCAAAATAAGGTGCAAAATGGTCGTCTCATTTCGACTTCCTATTATTTAGAGGTGTGCTACCTTAGAACCACAATGGGGGTTTTTATTTTCAAATTTGGTGTTGTTATATTTAATTATTCATGAAGCAAAGACAATTTTAAACTCATGTCGAAAGTTTCATTGCCATTGAATAAATAGTTTTCGAGTCATGCCGATTTTCCTAACCCTAACCCTAATCTAACCCTAACCCTAATCTAACCCTAACCCTAATCTAACCCTAACCCTAATCTAACCCTAACCCTAATCAAACACTAACCCTAACTTAACCTTAAATCTAAGCTTGATTTAGTTAAACACTAAACGATGTAGCCTTTTTAAGCCTTTACTATCGTCTGAAGATAGCAAATGTAGATGCTATCTTCAGAAGATAGCAACCCATAAACACCTCCTTCGGGAGAAAGCAATGGATTCAGACGACAGCGTGCGTCGTAACTATACACAACGTACTCTGACGCCTACGGACGCGCGTTTGAAAGTCGCGTATTTGTACGCTTACGCCGTCAGCTGCTATCTTCTGAAGATAGTGATTGTATACCAAACGTCCCTAAATGTTGGTGAAACTTTCAAGATATCGTCAGCAGAGACAATGCAATGTAATGGAATGAAAAAAGAAATTATTAATATTTAATGAAATGGCAACATTGACATTGTTAAATCAGTCACCCCTTAAGACGACAACATCGAAAATTCAAGGTTTTCGGGCGTCGTCGGATCAATGTTGGGGTCAACCGGGTTTGTAGAAAACAAGTATAACTCAAAAACTGTTTAACCAATATCGAAGACAATTTGTGTATGATTTTGAAAATAATATTTGGTTTATGAATAACTCAAAATATTGAAACAAAATGATCATATCAAAAATCAAACTTACTGTTAGAACCACAATGGGGGTTTTTATTTTCAAATTTGGTGTTGTTATATTTAATTATTCATGAAGCAAAGACAATTTTAAACTCATGTCGAAAGTTTCATTGCCATTGAATAAATAGTTTTCGAGTCATGCCGATTTTCCTAACCCTAACCCTAATCTAACCCTAACCCTAATCTAACCCTAACCCTAATCTAACCCTAACCCTAATCTAACCCTAACCCTAATCTAACCCTAACCCTAATCAAACACTAACCCTAACTTAACCTTAAATCTAAGCTTGATTTAGTTAAACACTAAACGATGTAGCCTTTTTAAGCCTTTACTATCGTCTGAAGATAGCAAATGTAGATGCTATCTTCAGAAGATAGCAACCCATAAACACCTCCTTCGGGAGAAAGCAATGGATTCAGACGACAGCGTGCGTCGTAACTATACACAACGTACTCTGACGCCTACGGACGCGCGTTTGAAAGTCGCGTATTTGTACGCTTACGCCGTCAGCTGCTATCTTCTGAAGATAGTGATTGTATACCAAACGTCCCTAAATGTTGGTGAAACTTTCAGGATATCGTCAGCAGAGACAATGCAATGTAATGGAATGAAAAAAGAAATTATTAATATTTAATGAAATGGCAACATTGACATTGTTAAATCAGTCACCCCTTAAGACGACAACATCGAAAATTCAAGGTTTTCGGGCGTCGTCGGATCAATGTTGGGGTCAACCGGGTTTGTAGAAAACAAGTATAACTCAAAAACTGTTTAACCAATATCGAAGACAATTTGTGTATGATTTTGAAATAATATTTGGTTTATGAATAACTCAAAATATTGAAACAAAATGATCATATCAAAAATCAAAGTTACTGTTCTAAGGTAGCACACCTCTAAATAGTTCCAGGCGAAAACTTGCAACTCTTATTGCGCAATACTTCTTATCAATACGCGTGATTAAAATAGTGATTTCTCGGGAACTACAGTGATTTAGCAGACGAGGTTGGTATCAAATTAAAGCTAACAATATGAATTTTAATGATAGATCATTCACAAATAATATTAACTATTTGTTGTTAATAAATAGTAGTCCTACTTTCACGGTGCACGGCCGTAAGTCTTGCGAAAAATCAACTTGAAAAATGACCGTAGAGGGCTTAGATGCTCGATTGCTTAAAATCTAACGGTTATCCATACATATTTTACAATTTTAATCATAAGCTTGCTAAAATAGCTAGAGTTTAATACCAAATTGAATGACTTTCTATGTGTAAATTTAAAAATAACCTTGCCAGAACATGGTTTAAATCTTCTAAAAATCTAAAAGTACGGTGGCCTGCGTATATAATGCGTCATAGTTTGGGGGCTTAAAAAAAAATGTATACATAGAAATTCTTTCAATTTGGTATTAAACTCTAGCTATTTTAGCAAGCTTATGATTAAAATTGTAAAATATGTATGGATAACCGTTAGATTTTATAAGCAATCGAGCATCTAAGCGCATCGGCCGTAATTCAAAAACTTGTCTTTTGCTAATATCGGGTTTCTAGCATAGTCGTAGGCCTAGCATTTTCCTAACTTTAAATCGTTAAAATCGATCTATCGTTATAATCATATTATAAGCATTGTCTTTGGGCTTAATTTGATACCAAAATCAATTCCTAAATCACAATGGTCATTGAGATATCATCTTTTGAAGCGTCGCGCATCGATCAAAATAAGGTGCAAAATGGTCGTCTAATTTCGACTTCCTATTATTTAGAGGTGTGCTACCTTGACTAAATCGGAAAATGTATGAATTTTTTTAATCGTAATATCTTAAAATTACACTAAAAATTGAATATCTCTTGAACGAAACATCGTATTGAATCCAATTAAACGTTGAAAGACTTATCCTATTGTCCGGCTGGGGATGACATTATAACATTGTTAAATTTTTACTTAGTTTGAGTTCGTTTAACCAATAATGTATATTTGACCCCTGAATGACCTTTCCTTTTCGTGATGACCTTTGACCTTCATTCACTTTGTACACACCTAATATTAAGTTGTTTCAATGTTCTATGTAATTATTATAGCCAATAAACCGATTTGCAATATGTGCAATCACCGTTATTTGACATCGATTTCATTTTTATTTAAGATGTTCCGTTACACGTGGGATATAGAAAAAATACATACAGCACACAGAAAGCAATGCCCCCGCAAATTGAGGTTGAGGATCGGAGACGAGGAGATGAAGAGGAAGTAGGAGATGTAAGTAGATGTAGTTTCAAAATGGCGGCCAAAATAAAGTCATTCCCATTGACTTACATGCAAATTTTGTCAAACTTCAAACAGCCGCCATTTTGAAACGGTAACTACTTAAGAGTTTTTCTTTCGCCAGTTTCATTAACCCTAACCCTAACCTTAACCCTAACCCTAACCCTAACCCTAACGCTAACGCTAACCATAACCCTAACCAGATTTTGAATTTCGTTATTACGTTATATCGATGAGGCTGAACGTTATCATAAAATAACGCAGTTTGTTAGATTTATTTTAAACAAACAACACCAAATTTCCCATTTTATAAAATCGGCGAATCCAGCAAGCTGTTTTCCAAGATCCTGCTTCAAATTAATCGCGTTCTTTAGCACACACGCACCTGTCATTGCTGCGTTATTCCCCAACGCATATGGCGGCGACTTTGTGTAGTGCACGCTAACGCGATGATGCATTGATCATACGCGCTGAAGGGGGTTTTTCGAATTAATTAAACCCCGCCCAAAACTATACACCATTGTCTCATAATGTATGGGCGTGTCGGCTGTAAATCAGCCAAAAACCAATCAAATTGTCTGCTGACATCTCAAACCACACCCACTATATAAGAATTGGTTATAATATAGAAGATGAAGTCACAAACAATTCTATAAATAAAATAATAAGTGTTGGTAAATTAGATATCAGCAAGTTCAGTTACCGGAACCACCCACATTTAACCAGCAAGATATTTGTATGAATGCACATGTATATTGGTTCAAATTCAATATTATAGACATGATTTTATGTAAAACCTATATTAAAATTAAATGTGAGTTTACAAAATTATATACAAATAATTGGATACATGATGTACACTCGTCAAAAGAAGTTGCTGGACACTTAAATTAAATTAATATGCAATTTCCTTTTACGCACCTTACCATTGCTTAATGAATGTGCTCAGCCATGCATGAATGAGTACATCTTAATTTCATACAGACATGATAGAGAATTATTGTCTGCTTATTTTGACATGCAATTGTTTAATTTATATTAAATATTTATGTGAAATATTTGAACTTCAATGAGTGTCCAGGAACTTCTTTTGACGAGTGTATATGTGATTGAACAATTATGGTTTTTGTAATAATATGAATATGCATATGAATATTGTGTGAATACATGAAAATATTGTAATATGAATAGTATGTGTATGTATGAAAATAATTATGTACATGTATGTGAAGTGAACATGTAATATGAACATATTGTAATACGTGAAAATATTGAACTTGTTATATGAATATTATGTGAAAATGCTGTGAAAATAATAATTATGTAATTGAAGTGATGAATAAACACAAAAGATAAATAAAAAAAAGTTATTGCAAGCAATTATGTCTTTTCCCATCTCATTCGTTTCGATTTTGACAGTCTATATGGCTATAGCTTGAAGTATTTGGACATTAAGGTTATTCCTATGGCTAATTTTTTATTTGATAGTTTAATATAGCTTGCTGAGCTCTGGACACAATAATCTGAAATTTCAGATTGATCGGAGGTACGGCTTTCTAGATATGACAATATTATTGTCAAAAATTAAGCAAAATTGAAGCGTCCATTTCTTTTGTTTCTTATTGTTTGTTGACCCCCTAGCTGGCCTGACACAAACAACTAGAACTGTGTGCATTAGCCCAGTTGTACAACATAAAGTCATCACAATACGTAACTGACCAGGTAATAAACATGCTGATAACTCTAAAAGTATAACTCTTACATAAGGGACGCACCATTAGATTTTTAGGGGGGGGGGGGGGGGGGGGGGGGGGGGTAGGACGTTTTCGGAAGAAAAAAAATTCCCCCTCTATGCAGGCAACAAAACAAAAAAATTCCCCCCCTGATGAGTAAAAAAAAAAGAAAAACCACCCAACTCAATATGAATGAATACATTAAATTTTAAAAAATTCGCCGCCTTCGGCAGCGCAAAAAAAAAAAATTCACCCCTTTCCCCTTACGACGATAAAAAAAAAATTCACCCCGAACCCAACTTCCTACCCCCCCCCCCCCCTGAAAATCTAATGGTGCGTCCCTAAACATATTTAATTATAAAGTTGTTGAAAAATTTGAGATATTACACACTAAGAATGGTTGATTAATGAGAAAGTTACGATCCCGCACGTTAGGGCAAGTCTGATTTCCATTTTAACATTTTCTTTTCAACCCGGGGAGAGCATGACAGGTAAAGCGTGTGTGCCTTAGGACGCACCATTAGACTTCAAGGGGGGGGGGGGGGTGGTAGGAAGTTTAAAATTAAAAAAACTTCACCCACGACCAAGGGAAAAAACTTCACCTACTCCAGCTAAAAAAAAAAACTTGACTTGACACCAAAAGAAGGAAAAAAATGACACCAAAATAAGTTTTAAAAAAGAAGAAATACCACACACTAAAGAGAGAAGGGGAAAAAAATACCCCTCACCAAAATGAGAAGGAAAAAAAGGGGGGAAAGGGGGGGGGGGGAAGGGAAAAAAGGGTAAGAGAGAGGAAGAAGAGGGGACAAACAAAAAGACAAGGGTGGGGGAGGAGTGAGGGGTACAACAAGGCGGGAGGGGAGGCATGCGAGGGACATAAGAACGTTTTAAGTTTATTAGAAGTTGGTCAGGATACGTACGCGTACGTACGTTGACAAGAAATCTGATATTTTGGAGGTAACTATATAGTTTAACTTCTTTCTGGCATACATGTAGGCCTATAAAAAGCCAATATTGATCGGAAATAAAGTGATACAATAAAATATTGCTCAAAAGTACATACCAAATCGCACCAAATGAGTTCGAAAATTGAAAACAATTCTACTTCTCAGGGGGATCCCCCTGTTCGAGCTTTTAAACCATCTCTACTTAAACCATGAATTATATCAGTATGCTCAACTTCTTTCGTGCATTGATAAAAACCAAAATATTTATTGGAAATGAAGAGGTGGCTTTTCGACTTTTGGTCAAAAGTATACACCAAATCGCACCAAATGAGTTCAAAAATTTGCATTTTTTTCTACTTCTGAGGGGGGCACATCCCCCCTCAGACTCCCCCCTGTTCGAGCTTTTAAACCTCTACACTTAAACCATGAAATATATCAGTATAGTTTATGCTCAACTTCTTTCGTGCTTTGATAAAAAACAAAATATTTATTGGAAATGAAGAGGTGGCTTTTCGATAACATTTTGGTCAAAAGTATACACCAAATCGCACCAAATGAGTTCGAAAATTGATTTTTTTTCTACTTCGGAGATGGGCACAGACTCCCCCCTGTCCGAGCTATGCTCGGAGGGCAGCACCGCTTGGATGGTACCAGCACAATTTAATCTTTTGGTCCCCCCCCCTAAAAAGAATTCTGGATCCACGCCTGGTTATGTTAATGTGAGATTCCCTTACATTTGTATAGTCCATGGTTATCAATAAATAAACAATGTATATTTATAACAAACATTTTTCTAATTTCAATATATGCCAAGGCCTTTAAAAATTTATTAACAATTTAAAATAACTTAAAGGTAGTGTTTCGATTATCAGCCAAATTTTGAGTTGCATAACTCCAATAGTTCTTATTTTACGAAATGAAATGTGCCCATTGAGAAATATAAAAACTAGTTTAGGTGATTTAGGCCGACCAGCATTCAAGGTAATTAACATTATTTCAATGATTTCTCCGTAATCATACTAATTGGGACCACGACATTACAGTATGATAATCAGAAAAAAATTATGTTTCATGTGGTATGAAAATATCCATAAGTTTGAAGTAAATAAGTGTTTGAATATGTAATCAAAACATCAACCTTTAAAATGGTGTAAAATACACATAAACATATATAGTGATTTTTTTCTAACCATGTGGTTTAAATTAAAGGTGATTATTTGGTACAGTGTTATATGCATGGATTGAATTATTGAACAGAAAACAAGGAAAATACTTGTCTGATACCTTTTATCTTTTAAATTACATCTACTTGGAAAAAAATAATCTAATTAAACACAACACCAAAAGTAATTCCCCCCTAAACAATTCGTGATAACATCGTAAGATAAAACATTTTACCAATAAAACTTAGTTAGAAATAATCCTATGACTGTTTCCTAAGTGTTGTTTGAAAATGAGAGATGTCCATGACTTCATGACTGAATGAGCTCAAAAGTAAGACAAAAACAGTCATAGGATTATTTCTAACTAAGTTTTATTGGTAAAATGTTTTATCTTACGATGTTATGACGAATTGTTTAGGGGGGGGGCTTACTTTGGTGTTATGTTTATTAAGAAGTGGAGCTTGGAAGCTCATATTTTTAGGTGTTGGAAAATCAGCTGGTATGTGATCACGAAAAAGCTACTGAGATGCTACAAAAGACATGTTGGAGAAAACAACTGACTTGTCGTGGTGCTCACTGCTCGCCAACTCAAAAGTCAAACAGTCTCTTCACTGACAGTTACAGTGAGGGTAATATAGCACCATACTAGTTGGTGTTTAGCTGATCACCTAATGATATTTTCACTCTTCAATTAGTAAAGTCATTTACTTAACCTTTTGATATTATTGGTTTATACAAATGTAAAAATGTTGCAATACTGTTTTCCTGGAGTAGATTAGTGTTTAGTATCAATTTAAATATGTTTAATTTCTACCAATTGTTGCAATTTATTCGGACTCATTCATGCAGTTAATTGTGTAGTAACACTTTCCGCATTCAAGCTATACTACATGTATTATAAGCCTTTTATAAACAAGGAAATGTTGACAACTCAAACAGGTCAACAAAACAAATGAATGTGGACACATTGATCATTTCAGTCAGTTTTGCTTTTGTACTCATCCAGTTGGCCTGACTGCCGAATGCCATGGTCAGGCTTCAATGGGCCCCCAGCAACACAAGTAACTAAGTAAATATTGTCCTCGATACAGTTAAAGTATACGGGCAAAATATCGATGTCCACAGTAAGACTTGTAAAGTAAAAGTCTCTCTCTTTCTCTACGTTGACATTCATTCTTGAAGACAATTTGTTTTCAGGTAAGTCCATCAATAGGCAAATAATCAAGCAGCTCTTCCTTCTAAATTCTACGTGACCACCATTATTGTTAATACAAAGTCTGGTCTTCATGCTGTTGATAGCGCGCCTGTACACTCACAGACATTTTTACCTAAGTTATGTAAAATTTTACATAATTTTGAAGCACGTATAGAACACCAAAACAATTTGGTAACATTTTACATAAACTCTGTTTGGTAAAAAAAAAAAAACTATTATGTATAAAAATGCAATTTTACTAGGTATTTATTTTGCACAGTGGCGAGGTATAAATTTTACTTAACTAGTTACGCATTTTTTTTACGTAAATGCTTTGTAATATTTTACCACATGTTATGTAAAAAACCCACAACATTATGGGAAATTTTGCTTAATTTTTTAGTAAATATTTACAAAATGACTAGGTATTTTTTACTGAATTTGAATGTAGGTTTAAGGTGATTGTTTACACAATGACTGGGTATTTTTTACTGAATTTGCATGTAAGTTTAAGATAATTGTTTACACAATCACCGGGTATTTTTGACTTAATTTGGATGTATTTTTAGGCAATTGGTTACACAATTGCTGGGGAGTTCCTCCGGAATACGTTGACAAATTTGAAGGTAAGGAAGTAGTATATCTTTCCACTTTTGGTAATGCCTTTATGTCCTTGTTTTCGTGATGTTATTGAAGTCATCTGAAAATCATAAGTTATAACTCACTCACTCACTCACTCACTCACTCACTCACTCCCCCACTCCCCCACTCCCCCACTCACTCACTCACTCACTCACTCACTCACATTTCAAAAATGTAATTTTAAAAGTTACAAAATGGTTTAGTAATAAAGAATACCTCGCATTGTGTACTTTTTGCATAATTTTACTTTACACTACGTTATTTTACTTAACGTGCGTAAAATTTCTGTGTGTGTAGATCCTTCTTCGACGCAAAGCTCTATTGTCAATGCGTTGCCGTAGTACTCAGACTTCAGACTGCTTTAGAACCTTCTGTCAGGACTGTAATTTGTTATTGCTTATAATACCTGATGATATTGAATTTGAGCGTTCGAAGATGGTACCTTGTTCGGATCTAAAAATGGCCACTTTTATTCAAATACGCGTAAAATTAGTTTCTCTTAACCAAATAGGCCTACTAACCAAATAAAATTCTTATTAAAGCTAATTAATAGGTCTTGTTTACCAGTAAAATAATTTGGGTGACAAATGCTCATATTTCTTTTAAAAATCCTTCTAGATGAGTACCCTTTTTTGACTCACCCTGTATACATATATATGTAATGAAAATATTCTGGAAAAGGGACAGAAGTTCCATGATATTTTCGCCATGCATTGCGTAACTCGAAGGGGAGAGGGTAATATTAAATTTACGTACGCTCTGTTCGTATGTGAAAATGGTGATGATTTTGGACGACCCCTTAGAGAAACATTGGTATACACCATATTCTCAGTTTCAAGACACTTTTACTTAATGGTCCATTACTGCCGGTTAAATATCTGGATATTTTAAAGAACAAATTTGGTCAATCCAATAAAATAATGGCTTATCATATGGTTGAACCATAATATAAATTAAAAAACATATGTTATACGTAATTAAACACGAGTTACGCTTCATGAACTCATATTGAGCCATAAGGCCATAACGATAAATATACTGAAGAATTAGGAATTATGAATATCTGTAATTTTCAGCCCAGTAAAGATTCTTTTCTTTCGATGTACTGTTAATTGCATAACAGTTGCTTATGTTGTTTTATAACTGATTCATGACAAAAGAGTTGTGTATTACATACATGCAAACATACACACCCCTACACACCCCACATACAGCAGTGTTGTATCCAGTGGGTAGCAGACCCCCCCCCCCCCCCCCCCCCCACCCCATTGACAAAAGAGTAACAAATAAAAAAAGAGGAAAGAGGAAAAGGAATAAGAGGAAAAGGAGGTAGGGGAGGAGGAAGGGTAGGGCATAGACGGCGCAAATGGGGTGGGGTTGTACGGGGGTTGACGGGGTCACCTCCCCATAATTTTAATGTGGGGGACGTTAAAAACGTTATACTTGACCTTTTTAGTGTTAAAAATGCCAATTTTGCGCGATTTGCACGCATTAGTTTCAATGTTTCATTATTCAAGCATAAAAAGATGGCGTCAGGAACGTTTTTTCTGGACTATTTTAGTTAAAAAAATGATTTATTTTTTGTGCTCGATTCGCGCTTTTTTCCCCTACAGGTTTCAACATTATAATTGGTCTCGAACCACCGTAAATATTTTAAATATTATGTGGGGACGTTAAAAACTTCATACTGGACCTTTCAAGCGTTCAAAATGCCCATTTTTGCGAGTATTAGTTTCAATGTCTCATAATTCAAAATTTCAAACTGAACAAGATGGCTTCAATAAAGTTTTCCATGACCATTTTATTTTAAAAACGGAACATCTTTGCGCGCGCGAAGCGCCATCTTTCTACAGGTTACAACATTATAATGGGTCTCGAACTACACCAAATATTATGTTGGGGACGTTAAAAACGTCATACTGGACCATTTAAGTGTTAGAAATGCCAATTTTATTGCGCTTCGCGCGTATTAGTTTCAATGTTTCATTATTCAAGCTGAACAAGATGGCTTCAGGAAAGTTTTCCATGACCATTTTAGTTTAAAAACTGAACATCTTTGCGCACGCATTCTTTCTCTACATGTTTCAACATTATAATGGGTCTCGAACTACACCAAATTATTATGTGAGGGACGTTAAAAACGTCATACTGGACCATTTAAGTGTTAGAAATGCCAATTTTGCGCGCTTCGTATTAGTTTCAATGTTTCATTACTCAAACTTAACAAGACGGCTTCAGAAAAAATTTCTATGACAATTTTAATTCAAAAACGTGAATTTGTTTGCGTGCTTTTTTCTGCAGGTTTCAACATTGTTATGGCTCAACATTGTTATGACACCTAATATTCTAAATATTATGTGGAGGACGTTTAAAACGTTATACTGTATACCTTTTTAGTGTTAAAATCACACTTTTTGCGCTTCGCGCATATTAGTTCTAATGTTTCAACATTTAAGCTTAACAAGATGGCATCAGGGAATCTTTTTGGACCATTTAAGTTCATAAACTGAATTTTTTTTGCGCGCTTCGCGCATATCTTTCATACATGTTTCAACATTATAATGGATCTCGAAACACCCTAATTCTTCTTGCTTCAGATTGCTGAATCTTTGCCATAAAATGCCGAAAACCAATGAGCTTCACCCCTGGACCCCACCTTGGGCCCTAAGGCGGGCCCCTTGAACCCAGACGCTGGTCGCTCCAATCGCTCGCTCGTTTCTCTCACAAGGATACAACATTTGCCCTCCCCATCAAAACAGTCCTGGATACGCCACACAATAAGTATTTGTGATGCGCTATTCGCTGGGGGATGCGCTATGACAATGAAGGCACAATCCAGAAAAACAGATTGCAGCACTTGCTATCGATCGTCGTGCATGGAGAAATCTTGTAGTCGCCTGCTCTGCAGCCAACGGATGATGATGATGATGATGATGAACAGTGGCGTAACCAGCGGGGGGGCAGGGGGGGGGGGGGGGGGGGGGGGCCCCCATTTCAAGTCACTGCTCCTTCTTGCCCCCCCAAATGAAAAAGTCTAGTTACGCCACTGATGATGATGATGATGATGATGATGATGATGATGATGCGCTATTCCCGGGAGGCTCAAAGCGATTACAACCAATACAAAATAGCATAAGTTAACATAATAATATAAAGAACACGATTAGATGGACACAAAAATATACTGAGTGCCTTCTTGAAGGCAACAACAGAAACAGATTAGCTTTTATTTGTTATGGCAACACTTCCTTGTAAAGCCATGTGTTTTGAACTGACCTCCCAAAAAGGGTGGCGGCGTTGCATTTTTGGTGACGAATCATCCATCTCTCTATTAACTCAACTCATATGAAATGTTAACGCTTGTGCTCAATCACTTCCCGATATAGGGTAGGTGTGGGTAATACGTGACCTTTAAGACATTTGCATAATTAAAATACAAAATAACTGACTCAAATTTAAGCAAAGTTTGTTATTTGTAATCTACATTTTATAAACCTTTATTGTAATAAAAAAAAACAGAGTCATTCTATGTTTGGTTTGGCTGTTATTATCAAATACTGACGTCATCATAAATGTCCCATCTTACCTACACGTGAAGGTAATACGGGACATTGTTTTGAGGACATTGTTTTGGTATGAAAAGTTATTTGACATTTTTTATTTAAAGAGTAACTGTTAAAAAACCATAAATAATGGTCCACTAATCCATTTAAGAGAAAACTTTAAACGCATCAATGAATTGAATTTATTGCGATTCGGAAGATAACTCGTAGATCAACATAAAAAAGACAAATTAGGACAAAGTAGTATTCGCCTTCAATCTCACCTGAATTACACAAAGGTCAAATACGATTAAGTAACTCGACGTTATTTATACGACCTGATTCAATCAATAGTAAATGATTGGAACATCTTTATCTACTCAAATCTTTTCTGTGACATGGAATCGTGACCTCTTATAGGAATATGGACAAACTCCTATGTCCGTATGCACAAAACAAAAGAGTTAGACCGGGTCTAAAGTTAGACCTGGTCTAAGGGGATTTTAGTTTTTGTGAAATCACACATTTAATTACATTTCCTTCTCAAATAAGCTGACAAATTGTAAAGATTCGGATGCAAAGTTCAAAAATAGCACAAAATATCTCATGAAAATGCAGAGGAAAACAGATTTTGAGGCATGAATAAATTTCACTTAGACCAGGTCTAACTTTAGACCCGGTCTAACTCTTTTGTGCATACGGACCCTAAAGTTCATCAATAGAGGGCGTAAGTTTGCTTTATCAGACGATGCCGGACACGGGGTGTATTCACGAATATTCAAAGTTAAATTATGCGTACGAGGTTACGTGATCAAGTGAATGGGACGAACGACGGATTAAATTCAAAAATTGATACTGACACTGGAATTGGTTATCCAACTCCAGCGGTTTTAGGATGAAATAATTTAGTTCCAACGTGTGATAAATTTTATGGTGTCATAATCAAAATCCATAGTTACATTGAAACCAACGGAAATTCAAAATATATGGCCGTTCGTGTCTGGCTTTTATATTGATCTATTTATTGTTTCACCACAGATTACTTAACATAAGTATTCATGTATTGTGACGTAGAATTCACAATCAATCTAGAAGACAAGTCTGAAAAATGGAAAATTACCAATGATAACAATAACAATAACAAAACAAAGATTTATACTATACATTACAATATACTGAAAATAGCAGGATATATAGCAGCTTTATATTTAGTACATTAAAGGCATATTATGTGATCTTTTCCAGAGAGCGCCCTCTATTCATGATTTTTTTTTTAGAAAGTAGATTTTCTTGCAGATTTACATTTCTGATCATAAATCGTACATACATTCCAAGTTACAGAGCGATACGATTCCTAATTACCTCAAAATCATGGTTTTTAGAGTGAATTTAGACTAGAATAAAAGTTGCCGGATATCCGACAGTTTATTTTCACTCTTAAACCCGCATGATTTTGAAGTAATTAAGAATCGTATCGCCCTGTAACTTGGAATGTATGTACGATTTATGATCAGAAATGTAAATCTGCAAGAAAATCTGCTTTCTATTTGTTTTTCGATGTTGAGGGCGTTCGATGGAAAGATCACATAATATACCTTTAATTACATTACATATTTGTAATATTCACATTTAGACTGGGGAAGTAGGCCTGCCAGCAATCGACATCGGCATTATAGGATTGTTTTTTAAAATGTAGACAATCATTTTAACGACCAATGAAATATGTTTCTTACAGCAATTGTCCTAGTTGGTATTTTATGACCTGGTGTTTTTCGATAGATGTCAGTCAATTTTGATTTACAATTACCAGTATTTGTTTTGATGATCAAGTAATCTTACCCGGCAATTATATCAGATGAGTTATTTGCTTTAATTACCATGAATGAATTAAAAAACACACCTCAACCTTATGCTTGGAACGCGGTATGGTATTTTTGTGGCGGGGTTTCCTTAAATATTTTTCAATTTGTTTGCATCGCTTTACATCTGTTTTTAAAGATTTCAAATTCGATACAAGTATAAACCATGAAGCGTATGAACTAATCATTGTTAATAAACTTCCAACACAGCAGTCTTTTATGTTCGGAAACACCGACGGACGGAAGCGAGCGAAAATGATTTATTCTTCAAAGTCTCCGACAAATAGCTTCAATATCAAATTATGAAGCCTACTAAAGAACGTCAAGTGACATTAGAGATATTTGTCTAATGACTTGAAATTGGCGGCAAACTGTTATTTACTTTTAAAGTTTATATATAAGATTGGCCGCATAGATGATGATGATGACCGAGACACGCAATGCAACAAAGGCGGGCAGGAGGTAAAGACAGCACCTGTCGGGTTAGGTAAGCTTTCCTTGCACAAAACCGATGAAAACATAAACCTTAAACGTAATTCACGAAGAGTCAAATAATGTAAATAAATAAATAAATATACTTATAAATAAATAAATAAATATTGAATTTTTAAGCATTATAAGTGTTTTAAGAATATCATAAAATACTCAATTTTGACTTCATTTTTTCAAATATTATTTGTTACAACTTCGTGTGAAAATGAAGTCAAAATTGAGTTTTCCGTTTGGCATGTTTGGTGAGCCTTTGTATCGATTCACCCGTTTCACATGTGTCTCCACGAAACACCCAAAACATAGATTGGAAAAGGCCTCTCTCATTCAAATTTGAGAGCCTGAGCAAATTTGTAACGTGATTGGTCTCTAATGCATCCTTTCTTGTTTACATGCGAGTAACATAATCAATATAATTTACCCATGGTATAAAATGCCTATAATTTTTAAATTTGAATAGAAATATAAAATTATTCCTCGGTTTGTTGGCTGGATATTCAAATGTGAAGATACAATGTGTGCAGTGTCAATTGAAAAGCACTGTTTCTTGAACACACACATTTTGGTTATGCAGTAAAAAGGTTCACCAAAGACAAACAGATTTACGAAGAAATAATTCTTCTTAATTCCTCTTAAGAAGATCTTTAAGTTGTATGGAATAGGGCCCTGATCTCTTGTTGAATGTTGAGTAAGGGACGCACCATTACATTTTCAGGGGGTATGAAGTTGGGTTCGGGAGGATAGTTTGTTGTTGTTGGCCGCCGTAAGGGGGGGGGTCTTTGTTTTTACTCATCAGGGTTTTTGTTTTGTTTTTTGGCCTGCATAGAGGGTTTTCTTTCTTTTTAAACTTCCTACCCCACCCTGAAAATCTAATGGTGCGTCCCTAAGTTGTGCTATTAACTGCTCGTTACTCCATCTCTATCAGCTGGCAGTTGAATAGTAAAATGGCCCAACACTTACAAACGAGACACTAGAATATGCAACCTATGCTGAGAGGGAAATCTTATAACAACGGGAACATCGGCTTCTAACAGGCCATAAACATCAATACATTAAAGAAAATTGGAGCTATAGGAATCAGTTGGAGAATACCGATCACCAGGCCCGGCACTTTGAACGCAAACGAACCGACATTAGCTTCACACTGTGATTCTATTGCCGCACAGGTATTACCGACATAGACTTGCTCGTGTGCTTTTCAATTGTGAACCCTAAAGCAACCGGCAAAGATTTGAAATATGATGCACAAGAAATTGTTAGCAAAAGTGGTGTATTTTGTACAGATTCATTATTGTATACGATTGGGAATGTCACCATCAGGGTTGCACAAAGTGCGGGAGCAGGGAGCACCGCTCCCGGGAAATAATGGGACCACTTGCCCCAACAAATGACTCGGCTCTTTGTCGAGATGAAACATTATTCAAGCACGCCTGTGACGTAATAAATTTTACGTCAAAATGTCTTAAAACATACCACCATTTGTCATAATAATCAATAATCCAAAACATTTCAGAAAAAAAGGCAAAACTACATTTTTGTTTTTAGCCATTACACAGTTTGCTGTAGCCAGCGAGTATCTTTGAATATGCAATTATTACGGAGTTCGGGTCCTACAAGTAGACGAGTGTCTTTAGATAAATAAGAAATGGTATACTTTGTTATTTGCAAATTCATAAACTAATAACTTGGCGCGCTGTTTGGGTCAAAATTAACATTGTTTTTGTATATCTATTTGTGTTTTACATGCTGTTTTTTGTATATCAATTTGTGATTTACATGTGTGTGTTTTGTATATCAATTTGTGTTTTACGTGTTGTTTCAAAATTAACATTGTTTTTTGTATATAGATTGGTATTTTACTTGGTCTTTTGTATAACAATTTGTGTTTAACGTGTTGTTTTTGAATATCAATTTGTGTTTTTACATATCAAAATAACATAAACAAACACAAAACGATACTGAAAACAAAATCATAGCAAACAAAACTATATAAAAACAGAAAAAGATACAAAACCTGACTTTACACAAACACAACCAGCGTGAAATAAAAGTCATATATGATAACAGAATATAAATGGTGACAACCAACACAAAACCAGCAGGCTACAAAAAAATAACATGCAAACAAAATAACATAACCACAAATCGATATAAAAACACAAATATGGCCACGTGTTTTGAACTCGCCACCCTTCCCGTTGCATGTCCAGATTTTTACATTTTACACCATCTGAGATTCGAATTAGCATATCGCAATAACTACTTATTCTACCCCATAAAAAGTATATATTTTCTGAACGGTAATCTCACAAGGAAACTAAATATGCGATTGGAATTTGCATAAGACCTAATGGTAACATGTTGTGATTAAGAATGTTCAAAAAATATCGATTTTTTTTCTTTCTTCATATTTTGATTAAAGCTCAATATTTTTTTTATTCCTATCCCAATCATTATTTTACTGTGCATATTAGTTCCTCATGCAATTTACCCATCAGAACATAATGGTTGTCAAGTGTAACTTGTTGAAATATACTATATCGGGAAGTAAATGAGCACAAACGTTTACATTTCAAATTTATTAGAGTTTACACATATATTTTTTTGGTTATTCACCTTATTCTATTTTAAGCAATATTTCTGAATTCCCCTATTCGAGAGCTTTCCAAAAATGTATAATTTTGCTATAATCGGTTGAATAATTTTGTTGTTATAGTCATGTATGTAAAACCGATGAATTAGGGCAAGTTTTACTGTGTAGTGAATAGGGAAAAAGCCAAAGACGATGCAATCGATTCGTGATTACAACTGTTACGTAAGAGTTGACACGTTTGTTGAAACAGAAACTTATAAAACCATCGATAAAATGAGAGCAAAATCATGGTTGTACCATACAGAAATGAGGAGTTATTGTAATTTGAACGTAGAATTGGGAACATTTTCTATATTCCCCCTAGAGATTGTACACGACGCCACCGCCACCGCCACCGCCGCCACCCCTGACTTTCGAAGTATAATCAATCATATCTCAGCCAAACAGTTATAGAAATACCTGATTTATTCACACGGTGTAGCTAGATAAATAAGCTTTCAAATGACACTTAAACCATAGCTCTACCACATATAGTTGTTGAGTTAATAGAGAGAGATGGATGATTCGTCACCAAAAATGCAACGCCGCCACCCTTTTTGGGTGGTCAGTTCAAAACACATGGCCATATAGAGACAGAACATAAGTATGCAAACACACAATGATGTAAATCCAAAATGATATGCAAACAAGATATAAAAGAAACACAAAGCAGCATGAAAATAAAGTGATCAACGCAAAACGACTGGTAAATTAGTTTTAACAAACACAAAATCGTATAGACACCGCAAAACGACCGGCACAGTAGTATACAAACACGAAAGGATATAAACACAGAATGATGTACAACACAAAACGATCGACAAAAACATAATATACAAGGGCGCACCACACCAAATATCTTTCTCATTGAAATACGCGTAAAAGTGCCATATTTCAAGACACCTTTTCTACCCTCCGGTTACATTTATTGCATACTTGTCACCTATGACCATTTTCAGTAACATCTCAACTTTAATTTAAGCCTTGTTTCATGAGGGGTTATTAAGCTAAATTTTCCGCTACGGACCTGCACACAGCGCCCTCACTTTTTCACGTTTTCTGGCATGCCTGTTCACCATTTAGGCAGGTGCTTACGCCCTGGGCACTATTTAGGTCGATAAATTAAAAATATCGTATTTTATCATTGAAGGTGCAACGGGTAGGTCCCACTCGTTCATTTAAATACAAACATACCATCCCCGGAGAAACAAATTGCCCGAAAACTTCACATTTACAAGCCTAGTCTTCGTGCTTTTCCGGAACTACTACAGCATTACACGAATTGCGCATTGATTTGGTGTGGTGCTCTCTTTAACAAAAATCTAAATTATTTTTTTTGCATTTTTGGAATCATCATATAGCATTATGAAAAAGTGTCACTCAAAAAATTCAAATTCTACTCCAAACTTGAATTATGTCACAAAATAGATTTTACTCTATACCCAAAATACCCAATTTTTCTCACTTTTTGGCCATTTTTTGCCCAAAATTGTTACATTTAAAGTCTGCTTTCATGACCAAAACGTGTATTTTTTTATTTGTCATTGTTTACATTGTATAATATATATGTTAATACCATATATGACACATTTAATTATAGACAAACATGATAACTTAATCATATAATCACTATATTACGCCGTATTCATTGCAGAGATACCTGTATGCCATTAATGGTTAAATTATGTAGGGGGGGGGGTAAAAGACCCCCGTATTTGTAGGACAATAAAGCTTCTAAAAGCCATTTGTTTACTTAGAGTATCATGATTACCTAGTAAGCAAACTCACAATTACATTTTTGTCACGATATAACCCCTAGGGTATTGTGTTTTAAGCATTGAATGTACAATTTTAACGATTTGTTGCTCTTTTCTGAGCCAATGTGGGGCCAAATATGAATTTTGACAAAATGTTGACCTACATGAGAGTGATAACTCTAAATAAAGCTTTGAACTTGAAAATGAGATAATTAACTCTTTAACTGAGATGCAAGTTACTTGATATAGACCTAAGAGGGAGTATTCTTGCACATGGGGGACTTCTAGCCAAGGGTAGCGTGACCCTCTATCTATAAAATCGCAAAACGGACCCGTAGCCATTTGACTCTAAATTTGGAGCTTTAGAGTCATTTTCTTGGCTATTTCTCGAGAAAATCATGTAAACTTCTTGATATTAACGTCCGACATTGATATAAATGGTGTTTTGAATGTAAATCAAGGCGTATTTAAGCAATTTGAACCCACCTTCCACTTCAAAACTCGGTTTTATTGGAAATGGCCATTGTGCGTTAAAGGGCGCACCACACCAAATATCTTTCTCATTGAAATACGTGTAAAAGTGCCATATTTCAAGACACCTTTTCTACCCTCCGGTTACATTTATTGCATACTTGTCACCTATGACCATTTTCAGTAACATCTCAACTTTAATTTAAGCCTTGTTTCATGAGAGGTTATTAAGCTAAATATTCCGCTACGGACCTGCACACAGCGCCCTCACTTTTTCACGTTTTCTGGCATGCCTGTTCACCATTTAGGCAGGTGCTTACGCCCTGGGCACTATTTAGGTCGATAAATTAAAAATAAGGTATTTTATCATTGTAGGTGCAACGGATAGGTCCCACTCGTTCATTTAAATACAAACATATTGCCCGAAAACCTCACATTTACAAGCCTAGTCTTCGTGCTTTTCCGGAACTACTACAGGAGTACACGAATTGCGCATTGATTTGGTGTGGTGCTCTCCTATCGCTACTTCGTCCAATGCCATTTCGTCCATTAACCAGTTCGTCCAATGCCATTTCGTCCAATGCCATTTCGTCCAATAGCCACTTGGTCCAATAACCACTTGGTCCAATAGCCACTTCGTCCAATGTCATTTCGTCCAATAGCCACTTCGTTCAATGTCACTTGATCCAATAGCTACTTCGTCCAATAGCCATTGTGTCCATTCCCACATCGTCCAATAGCCACTTCGTCCAAGAGCCATTTTGTCCATTCCCACATCGTCCAATAGCCATTTCGTCCAATGCCATTTCGTCCAATAGCCATTTCCTCCATACCCATTTGGTCCAATAGCCATTTGGTCCAATAGCCATTTGGTCCAATGTCACTTTGTCCAATAGCCACTTCGTCCAATAGCAATTTTGTCCATTCCCACTTCGTCCAATAGCCATTTGGTTCAATAGCCATTTGGTCCAATAGCCATTTCGTCCTATAGCCATTTCGTCCAATAGCCATTTCGTCCAATAGCCATTTCGTCTTTTTGTAACGATAGTTGATTTTAAGTTTTTGTCGAAATGAACCATTGAAAATCTTTAAGTCACTAACACTTTTAAACAGTAAACTATTTCTGAAATGTTATTCGCATTATTATTGAACCTTATTCATATTTTAATTAGCTTTTTGATAACAGTCAATTGTTGTGTGCACAAAGCTTTGATTGAATAGGGCATGATTTGTTAAGCTTGAGTGGTTTTAACCTTCCTTTCTTTGGCGGAAATTTGAAACGAGGTGTGGGGTTCATTGTTTGAAATGCTGGTAGTGCTAGGGAGAATAGCTGTAAAGATGAATTATGTGAGCCAAAATATGAAAATAGGTTTTTCATCGATTTTCGGTTATGCCTTGCCACAGCGGAACAAAAAGAGATATATCTCAATGAAAATAACAGAATAAGTAGGAAACATTTCCACCATCATTATCGCAAGTGTTAAAATTTGAAACACTCTTTGTTTTATATTTCTTATACATTTTTGAAACCTTATATAGATCATTCTGAGACACCCTGTATATTTGCACACACAAATTATTGCACATTTTAGGAAACAACTGCATAATGATGAAAACGAATAGGCCTACCAGTAAAGAAAAACTTGTATTGCACTGCTGACCTTTAGCTTTTGGAACCAGAAAATGTGTTTCACTGCCACTGGTATTGTACCTATGGGTGTTTAAAAATTTGGTAAAATGATAATTCAGGTACTTTGATGCATTTTAATTATGGATTTTAAAAACATGATTGATTTTAAGTTGTTTAACTCGATCTTCAACTTTCAGCATTCCCAGCTTCTTTAATTCTTTATCACCAATATGGGACCTATTATAGGCTCCAGCTTCAAAATGAAGCGAATCAACTTATTTTGCAGGCTTGCAGCTTATTTTTCAACTTTGCAGAAAGTGAAGAAAACCATGAGGAGCAACATTACTCAAAATGCCATTGTATAAGGGCAGTGCAAAGAGTCTTACGATACGAGATCTTTCATTCACAAAATGACCTTGTCTGTATAAGAATCTACGTCACAAGTTTTTTTGACAACTGATTTTGCAACAGTATTACCACTGAGATCTTCCTTGAGAGTAATCCCAAGGTATTTGACAGAGTTGGTAGGATTTATAATTTTCCCATCACAAGAAACTCGACACCGTCTGGTGTTGATGACTCGGAAGACATCCATCAATAGCGCCCCCATGTGTGAAATCGGGGCTGATGACTTCGAAGAGAATTCCCGAGGAAAGCTTCCAATAGGTGAGCTTAAAAATCTCCGTTGTGAGAAAACAGAAATGTTCAATAAGAAACTTCAAAATTGCAACAGATAAATGTCTGACTGTTTTTAGGAATGAGAATATGTATAATTTAGACATATAGCGGGTGGTAGTTGTTGGTGTTAGGAATGAGAATATGTATAATTTAGACATATAGCGGGTGGTAGTTTTTGGTGTGTTGACGGGGTGTTTTTGATTTTTTGCATAAAAATAACTCCGCCTCCGCCTCGTTGTTTCACTTAAAATAATACTAACATCCGCATCTATGTCAGGCAATACAAATCGGGTACGGTCTAAAAACAATACTTTTATTCTCTAAATAGTCGAGAACTAACTATGTCCGCCATCGTCTGCAGGCTTTACCCAAAGTTTAGTATACCATTACCTATTCTATAACGAACTAAAATACTGCCCTCTCCTGTTATCATGGTTTATGTTGTGTCGGTATATTCTTCATAAGGCTTATGATATGAAACTGTGAGATTGGATTGGTGTATAATCCAGGTCCCTGGTATCAGACGACGATGGTCACGCGAATCTTAAATTTTGAATTCGTATTGGAATAACACGTAATCGCGAATGTTAATCTTATCATTTTAAAAAAATCATCATAATTAGAAGAATTTTTTTCCAATCCAAAACCGTTGGAGTTGGCTAACCTTTCGGCTAACCAACTCCATTGTAAATGCTATTTTTTAAATAATTTTCATCGTTAACCGAGTGATTACTGTTAAAAATATTTCAAAATGGCGCACTCCCGTTGCCATGGTTGCCATTAGGGAGCTTTCGATTTGGACATGTGCGCATGCGTCGACTTAGCAATCCGTCGGTCGACGGTCGTCCAATTCCTGGTACCTGTGATCTTAGATTTCGATTTGCGCGACGGACGCTTGTACGACGGTAAAACACAAAAAGGTTACCGTCGGTTGTTAGTTCCTTTACGCGTTGTAGCATTTAGAGGACCAACGGATGACAAAATTGACGCATTCGCACATGACTCAAAGTGTCATTCAACCGTCCTAGATTCATCCGTCGTGTAAATCGAAAGCTCCCTATTATTCATGTTATTGGAACGATGAGATCGCGTGACCATAGTCAAGGAGGGGGACAGTGCAGTGCTAAATATGTCCTGTTGGATTTCACGTAAAATAGGAATGAATCAGCCACGCGGATGCTTGTGATCTACGAATATGCTTTGAATTTTAATCAATTAAAAAGGTGTTACATCTTCGAATTATATTTTTCGATATGATCATTTAAACAGCGCACGCTCGCCTTCTGAACGCCTCATCAAAAAGGGTGTTATGGGGCAATCACATGTATCCGTGTGAGCTGGGCGGTCCCTTACCGTCTTATAGAAAAACAACAGAGTCCAACACGGTGAACAATCAGCAAAAAATGTCAACGGCCGCATTGATTTTTTTTTTGTCACCGGGTTCATACTGTTCTATACCGGGTCCTTATCGGCCTGGAACCGGGCTCATACCACCTCCTCACCAGGTCCTCACCGGTCGAAACGCTTGGGTACCGACCGAACCGCCTTGATAACGTCATCAAACTGCCCTGTATAAGCTAAGCGCTCAAGCTCGCCGCTTCGCTCACATTCCGGGAATCTCTGTAAAATACATTTGTACTCGCATGTATCCGTCACGGCCGTGTGAGCTGGCCGGCCCATTACCGTGTGACAAATTGGTGCAGACGGTGGCACACGGTGATGTCACACGGTGGGCCGTTTCCCGTCCGTTGAACACGTTGCCGGGGACATTGCCGGCCATCCGCGCCCGGCAGGAAGTTTGACCATTCTCAAAACTCTTGCCGGGTGAGTAAAAGCGGCGGCAAACGGTGAGATCCCGGTTTGAGGACGGTATACAGACGGCGCACCCGTTTCGCGCCCGTTCACAGGGCGGTAATGGTAGGGGGCCACCTTACCGTCTAATAGAAAAACAACAGAGTCCAAACAATCAGTAAAAAATGCCAACGGGCTCATTGATTTTTGTTGGTGGTCACCGGGTCCATATCGTTATATACCAGGTCTATGCGGGGTCCTCACCAGCCTGGTACCGGGCTCACCGTCCTCATACGTGGATAGCTTACCGTTCTCGCCGGGTGCATAACACCTCCTCACCGGTCCTCGGTCCATACCGCTCTACACCGGGTCTGTACCGGGTTCACACCGGCCTGGTACCGGGCTCACCGGCCTCATACAGGTCCAGCTTACCGTTCTCACCGTGTGCATACCACCTCCATACCGGCTCCTAACCGGTCGGAACGCCTGGGTACCGGCCGAAACGTCTTGATTATATCATCAAACCGCCCTTTTTAAGCTGAGCGCTCAAACTCGCCGCTTCATTTGCATTCCGGAATTCGTACGACCAACATCTATAATACTCTCTAAATGTAAAAGAACTAAACCTCACTCTTTCGAGAGCTCTAGGAGGGACGGCTCTTCTAGGAAGTGAAGTTCACTCTTTCCAGAATGATTTTTCACTCTTTTCAGATTGATTTTTCACTCTTTTGAGAGTGATTTCCACTCTTTTCAAAGTGATTTTAACTCTTTTTAGAGTGATCGCTCTTTTAAGAGTAAACTTCACTCCAAAAAAAGAGCTTTAAAAGTGAGTTTTAGCTCTTTTACATTTAGAGAGTTGCAACATGCCTGCTGAGAGTCCGTTCCGCGAACGGTTACCAGGCTGAATGCGGCCATTCGCTAAGATGGTCGACGTCCACTACCGTCCATCACCGCCCTGCGAATGGGCGTGAAACGGGCGCGAAACGTGTGTGAAACGGGTGCGAACGGGTGCGCCGTCCTTATACCGTCTTCATAACGGGCTCCTATCGTTCGCCGCCGCTTTTACTCACCCGCCAGGAGTTTTGAGCATGTTCAAATCTCCGGTGGCCGGCAAAGTCCCCTGAACGTGTTCAACGGACGGGAAACGGCCCACCGTGTGTGCCGCCGTCCGCACCCATTTTCACACGGTAAGAGGCCGCTCAGCTTACACGGATACATGTGATTGCCCCATCAATGAACGCACTATTTTCTTTGCTGAATTGAAAATATATATTTTGCAATTTTGAGATTAAAGTACCAAATGATATCTTTCCTTCTGATAGTAACATCTGAGACTCTCGGGCTCGGCCACAAATATATCCCAAATTATCCTATCACAAAATCGATTTATATTATGCAAAACCCTGGAATTATTTAGTGTTGAGCGCCCTCAAGTTACGAGTTGATATTCTGAGATCAATATCTCGCGATTGTGTATGTTTTATCTTAATAGTTTTATGTATCCATCCACTATTTTGAAAGTTAGCGACGGATGTGTTTTACTTTTCTGTGTCATCGGTGGAGTAACATTTTCCCTTACATTCCGATCTCTGTTTTTTTTCTTCTCTTTTGCCGTACACAGTTAAATTTTGTGTTATCGTGATCATGACAGACAAAATACAAACTTTACAAAAATATAAAGTAATTCAACGTCGTGTTCACTTTCATTTTGGATAGGGTTTGATCATATCTCTTGGATCATTCTGAATAAAATGAATGTCTTTACAAAGTGTAGTAAGCTAACATACTTGACACGCATTTGTTTCAATTTGGTTGGTGTATGTTTTTAATTGTGATAAAACATCAGTTAATAGTTGTATAACTAAAAATGGACTTAACTTTTGAATAAAAAACCGATACAAACCCCAAACGAGTGAACATGGTGAAGGGAGTGAACCCGTTTTATAGTGGAAAATTCCACTCTAAAATGAGTGTGAAAGTTAATTTTTCACTCTCAATAGAGTGGAACATTGTCATATAAAAATCCCCTTTCACTCCTTTTAGAGTGTTTTCCACTCAAAAACGTGTTGTCCTGCGTTTAACCACAGAGGTTTAACTCCTTGAAAGAGTAGAAAACCACTCTTTTACATTTAGAGAGTATACCCTTTAAAATCGCGAACAGTTTATGTGATGTGATTGAGTTCATCGTATTTATTGAAACTGATTATCGTGAATCGTGGTAAATTATTGAACAGGATTCCTGTGCCATTGACAACGTTTTGTGGTGACAACCATTTTATGACACTATCGACCACTCCCTTTGAGCTTAATTGACTATCTGTTACATACAAGATAACCAAAATCGAAAGTATCATTCTCCATTGTTTCATGCTATCCTTACTATCAGTTTAGTTTAGTTTCTTTGAGACAATGACCAGACTGACACAAATGAGCATGTTGCGCATCTACATTGAATATACATGCTCACAAAGTAACTTCCACGTACGATCATATTACTCTAAACCATAGCTCCAACTTCAAAATATAAAATTATGGAGTGATTTCTGCTTAGTAAATGTGAGATATTGTCCGCCAAGATTGGTAGGCTACACATACATCACAGATAAGAAAGAGACACAACGTGCAATTTAGGCCTAATCTTCGCACTTGCGTATTGAACATGCAATATAGTGCGAAAGGTACATCATTGCGTATTGAAAATGCAGGAGAGTGTGACAGGTATGTGTGCGGGCCGCATTATGTAAATCTCATCCTAAAACTATTGAAACTGCGTAACGACTGAAAAATACGAACATGAAAAACGTACTTTGATTGACTTGGCACATAGCTTTATTAATATTGAGTCAATCATCACGTGCAAAACTCTCAATGAATGTCATGAACGTTTATGCATAATAAGGAGTTATACAGGTTGAGTCAATAAATATTCAGGTCCCGATTTCAGCAATTTTAAACCAGTTAAAACACAAAATTGAATAGCTAGAACACGTTCAAACCCTAAGTTGTATTTTATTCAAATTGGTTACAACCGGGAGGTGCTTTTTCTCAAATTCTATGAAATACAATCTGTTCCAACTTCCACGTTACCACTATGAAAGTAAAGGTTTTTGCTATTGCTGGGCATATTGAATCCAGTTCCAGACCATCACACATATGTCACGATGACAAATAGCCTCCATTTATTGGGATTAGTGCGATCAAAAATATATATTTTACTCCTATTTGAACCGAGAAAAATCTTCATTCGTGTATAAAGAGTGCCTGTATTTACACACAACTCATTATTCACATTGATTGATTGCTACATGATCAGCTGATTGGTTTTATTTGCAATGCAATGTTATGTTAGCTATGTTTTAATCGTTGTCGATCAATAAGAGACGTAACGAGCATTATTGAGATAAGTGTTAACAAAATGTTGACTAAAATATGTGGAAATGAACTTGATTTGTTCTGCTATCAAATAACTTAACGAAGTGCGTACCTAATTCATTGTTGTGTTATGAATATGTTTGTGCAATACTGTTATAATGTATCATAACATCGACATATTGTGTTATGAATATGTTTGTGCAATACTGTTATAATGTATCATAACTATGAATATGTTTGTGCAATACTGTTATAATGTATCATAACATGAATATGTTTGTGCAATACTGTTATAATGTATCATAACATGAATATGTTTGTGCAATACTGTTATAATGTATCATAACATTAATATGTTTGTGCAATACTGTTATAATGTATCATAACATGAATATGTTTGTGCAATACTGTTATAATGTATCATAACATGAATATGTTTGTGCAATACTGTTATAATGTATCATAACATGAATATGTTTGTGCAATACTGTTATAATGTATCATAACATTAATATGTTTGTGCAATACTGTTATAATGTATCATAACATGAATATGTTTGTGCAATACTGTTATAATGTATCATAACATGAATATGTTTGTGCAATACTGTTATAATGTATCATAACATGAATATGTTTGTGCAATACTGTTATAATGTATCATAACATGAATATGTTTGTGCAATACTGTTATAATGTATCATAACATGAATATGTTTGTGCAATACTGTTATAATGTATCATAACATGAATAGGTTTGTGCAATACTGTTATAATGTATCATAATATTAATATGTTTGTGCAATACTGTTATAATGTATCGAAATATTGTGCAAGCAATATCCTGTTAATCATCAGAGATTCAACAAAACAATATGTAAATTAAGTGTGTGTAAGTTGTAACATCTACCAACTTGGCTTTACTCATGTATTAATGAACACTTTGGATTTTTTCTGATTATTACCTGAATATTTTAAATACCTGTAACCATTGAAAATCTCTGAACCATGACACATGTTAGTAAAATCAACTTATGATACTTAAACTGTAAGTCTCACTCTTTCTTACAGAAAATTTCGAACACGTAAGTCATTTTTATCATTACATTTCAGCACTGTGAATACCGTAATCTCATGGCACTGGTTAGGGAATTCAATGTTACAATGTCGGGAAATTTGAAAGGCAAGTTTATAGTATGCATTAATATACATGCGTTAACAGTGTTAATATTGGCGCTTGATTTAGAATGCTGATTCTTATCAATTTTCAGTGCCCAGAGATCATGATGTTTATAGTACTATATATAATTACATGATAAAAATGACCCACATGTTTGAAATTTCTGTGAGAAGAGGGTAAGACTTACAGTTTAAGTATCATGAGTTTATTTTATTGACACATGTCACGGTTCAGAGATTTTCAATGGTTGCAGGTATTTATTGAATGCCCCTCGTACATCACTGTACTGGGTGTATCAACAAATAGGACTGTTTCTTTTGACATTGAATCTGTCTAAAATTGGTCAACCGTAAAAACTTCATGCCATGTTCACGCCCCATCAATTTTGTTGTTACACCCTGTACATTTGGAACGATCCATTAAAGAATATTGGTATTAGCTACCATATTTTTACCTACACAATCGTAGGCTAATAATAAGGTACAACGCAAAATTCATAGATAATGATTATGAGGGCTATTTCGTATTTAGCCACTTCGTCCAATAGCCACAATCGGGCATTCATATTATTTCTATTTCGGTAAAGTAGCCCCTTAAACTTAAAGTCGTTTGGAACATTGGTTATTGTCATTGCCAAGTGGCTTACAACGGGCAAATTCACAGGACTTTCCATTCATCGTCAGGAGAGTGTCGAAGAGGCGATTTTATACAGAGGTCTACGGGGATTTATAAATAATCGTTGATTTCTCGAGGAAAAAAAATCACTAATAACATTTTTTATTTGACCAAACCAACTTGACCTATGCTTTTTTTAAAAATTAAAATAAATAAATAGACATACAGTTTAAATTTTTAATTAAAAAAAGAAGACATTTAAGCATACCTTCGGCACATCCCCCATTCCACATGACGCATCATAAGTCGATATGATGCGAATATTCATTTAAATGGGATACATACCTTCTGCAAATGGTGACCAGCATAGCAAGGTAAAATAAGCGCGTTGGATTACGCGAAGCATTTAACGCAATCAACACCCGCGAGCGACTTGACTTCGCGCGATGAGATTGTGTAATAATGGTGAAATGTCCGTGAAATGTCAACAGGCCTACTCGCTATTAAATTCTGCTTTGCCATACACGGGAATACAATGCACCGGAATATCACACTATCACACCCACTCCACCCCCACCACAACCCCACCCCAACTCCCACCCACTCCAACCCGACAAACACCCCCTCGTCAGACCGTCGTACATGTCTTCGCAGCCGCTCTGTGCCAATAGCAATCAATTCCTATACCCTTTTCTCGTCTTTTCTTTATTGTTTTACAATCACGGGTTACCAAATATGAACTTTTTCTGGACAATATTCGGTCTACAATGAAAATATTCACTGTTTTGAATATATATATTTAAACTGTATCGTACACTTACATTTAACCAGGGTCATTTCCTTAATTTCAGGATATTGGGCTAAAGATGCCATACCTGCTGGAAACCTCGACTGCATTCTTTCAATACATTTTAATACGGTTTTGCATACGTGTTTAACGCGTTTCAACACTTGTTACCATGGTTAAAAGTTCACCGCGCGGTGCAAAAGATACTTACTGATCCTGCAATTCATCAAAGATAAATTACCACAGTATAAATATCTTGTTTTATTTACTTTTGCCAGTATATCGCCGACGGTGTTACGGTGAACATTTATTACAGAAAGGTATAGGCCCCACTTGGGTTGTTCTTTTTTTCAACGGCACGCGGTACAATACACAGCGGCTGTTTCATACCTTTTCGTTGCCGAAAGAACGTAACCTTAGAGCCCTTTCTTTGTTTGTACCGCCCTTGTATTATAGAGCATCACCGTACAGATATCCTAAAAACTCGTTCCGTAACCTTCCCTAGTGTTTTCTTTTCGATAATTATTAAATCGTATTCACTAGAAACATCCAATAATTATACACTATCCATGTAGCGCGTTATTGCCTTAACATTCCGAAGGAGAAATAAACCAAACAGTTGAAAGGAGTTTAATTTCCTCTCGCAAATTCTCAGATTGCGCTTACCGCTCCTCATTGTTAAATGTTTGGGTGCTATGTATCAGCCCATAAGGAATGCCCGGAATAGAATTGAAAAGACAACTTTATTATATTGTAATTTGTAACCAGGTTGCAATAACACACGCGAATGTCCCTATGAAAACACATGTAACCGATCCCCTTTAATGTCTGAAGGTTGTTGCAATCTTCTTCATGTTATTGTCAAAGTCTCTCCATTCAATTTCGTTTAATAATACATGAATTAGAGGTGCTTAAAGACATTCTTTTGAGTAAGAAAAGGTTGGAATATAGTGTATAAGACTAATTTGAATTTTCTAATACCGTTCAAACTGCTCCATCTATCTCCTGAAGGGATAACACAGGCGTGTGGTGGTGTCTGTGCAATATTGCCGCGCGGTACGTCGGTCGGTCAGGTTCTAAATCTAATCAATCTCACCAGGACAGAAATTGTTATTCAAGGGCGGAATGGAAACCAAAGGAAATAGTTGATATCCATATTGATGGGGTGTAGACCTTTAATGTAAATCTAAATTGAATTTTGATTATTAATCTGTTGACTAATAAGAAACAATGACTATCTAGACTGTAAAAGAACTCGATAAATGGTTGTACAGTGCGAGAAAAAAAGTACTGGAAAAAATTGGTTTTTCCCCTAAAAGACTAAGCAAATATGACAAACCGATGAAGCACGTATATTCAAAAAGCATATTCTTTGCTCATTTGAAAACCAGAATCACTGAAATTGATTCTTGCTGTCAAACGTTATGCCTGTTGTAATTAATGGGCCAATTCTGGGAGCTGTCCACGAAATGCTAAATCCTTTGCAATTATCCGTCTGAGTGAAGAGCAAAGAGTACAGATTAATTCAAATTAAAAAGACATTATACCAGAGATGAACAATAAAGCACAGAAACAAAGAACAAATTCATCAACACTCATCTTAAAAAAAGAATCAATGGAATTGCCCCTTGCCATCAGTTATGACTGTTTTAATAAAATAACCCATTTAGGCAACTGTCCGGGGACTTCGGGGAATGTTAACTCCTTTGAAATTATTCGTCTAAGAGCGCGTTTCTTCTGGGGAACTTAACGTTAATTACCGGTAAGTTTGCCCAGTAGAAACAGCCAGATAACGTTAATTAACGGTAAGTTTTGTAACCGACCGCAAAAACCGTCACAAACCAGGTTTGTTACCGGTAATTAACGGTAACTTTCCCAGTAGAAACAACCAGCCGTTTAATTTTAACGTTAAGTTCAGTGATCCGTGTCACGCTGGATTAAACGCATTGTGAGGCAGTCTTTTTCAGGAGGGGCGGCATTGTTTGGTATAACAAAAGGTCAAATGTGGTGGCCCATCGACTAGGATCGATAAACTTAGTAACTTGATTAAAAAGTTAGCGTTAAATCTTACAGTTAAAACTTACCGTTAACTTTGCAGTGCCCCAGTAGAAACACGCTCTAAGAGCGTGTTTCTACTACGGTAATTACCGTTAAGTTGCCCAGTAGAAGAAACAGCCAGATAACGGTATAAGTTTTGTAATCGACCGCAAAAACCTTCACAAACCAGGTTTGTTACCGGTAATTAACGGTAACTTTCCCAGTAGAAACAACCAGCCGTTTAATTTTAACGTTAAGTTCAGTGATCCGTGTCACGCTGGATTAAACGCATTGTGAGGCAGTCTTTTTCAGGAGGGGCGGCATTGTTTGGTATAACAAAAGGTCAAATGTGGTGGCCCATCGACTAGGATCGATAAACTTAGTAACTTGATTAAAAAGTTAGCGTTAAATCTTACAGTTAAAACTTACCGTTAACTTTGCAGTGCCCCAGTAGAAACACGCTCTAAGAGCGTGTTTCTACTACGGTAATTACCGTTAAGTTGCCCAGTAGAAGAAACAGCCAGATAACGGTATAAGTTTTGTAATCGACCGCAAAAACCTTCACAAACCAGGTTTGTTACCGGTAATTAACGGTAACTTTCCCAGTGGAAACAGCCACCCTTTTAATCTTATCGTTAAGTTCTGTGACTATGGTGATCCGAACGTATACACGTACACGCTGGATAGTGGATTCTATATGCATTGTGAGGCAGTCTTTTTCAGGTGTGGCGGCATTGTTTGGTATAACAAAAGGTCAAATGTCGTGGCTTACTAGTACTGTTAAAACTTACCGTTAACTTTGCAGTGCCCCAGTAGAAACACACTCTAAGTGAGGACCAAAGAGTACAGATTCATTCATTATACCTGGAACATTCACACAAAAGAGAGTATAATTTCATGTATGAAACAAGTCAATATTCAGTGATACATACAAAGAGTTATGCCTTTTTTCTAATAGAAACCAATTCTTTGAGTTGTCGACGGAATTCCCAATGTACAAAGCAGCAGAAGCGAGAAATTTAGCCACACATATAAAGGATTGTATGTATACCATTCTAGTGATTCTACTGTGTATTTGAAACTCCCGGGTTTAAATCTTATTTGATTATTAATGGACTCTTTGTGAATATGTACTCTTTGCCCTTCATTGTTGAAAATTTCATTTAGCATTTCGTGGACACTAGCTCCCAAAATGGGTTCTTTTATTAAAACAGGCATAACTCTTGATAGCAATGATCAATTTCAATTATTATTATTTTCATATGAGCGGAAGAATATGCTCTTTGAATACGGGCTTCATTGGCTTGTCAAATTTGTGTGGGTCTTTTTTCAAACAAATATTCATTCCCGTATAACTTCATTTTGACTCACACTAATACAGAGATGCAAAAAAAAAGAGCAAAACACTCAGATAACAAAATCTTTGAAATGGTTTAAATTTTAAATGGTTTTCTTCAATATACATTACAATCTACTTCTTATTGCTAAATTCAGTAATTTTTTTGATTCTGATATCTAGACGAAAGGTGTTTTTTTTATTTACCATGACCCCCATGCGTGGTTTTGAGAATAAAAGAAAGTTCAAACCAAATTGTTGGGGCAGGCTTGACTCGACTCATGATTATGGTTCTGACACTGTTGCGAATAAAGCTAACGTGTGCCCGACGTTATTGAAAATTTGAGAGTACGTTTGTTTATCATGTTTATGACGTTTGGCATATGTTGTATTCGTTAGGGTTCGTTAGGGGTTCGCTGGGGTCTAGGAAAATGTTTTATGTTCAAAATGTTGAGTGAGTGACAACGTAGTGATAAATATCGTATGTAGGCCTATATACATGTACATGAAATGTACGTTCAACCCATGTGTTCGTTGTGACCTGTAAATCGTGTATAGCCGGCCAGCACTTTGTGCTTTGGGTATATTTAAGGTGTTTGGTGCATGCTGATATTTTGAGAAAATCTTAATCTCAACATTCTAATGCCTACGCGCGCGTAAAACTCATGAATGCATTTAGCGCGTCAGATATCAAAATTACCACGCGCAAAATGACCGCGTAAAGCGCTACGCTGGAGTTAACGCAGGAAGAAGAATCCTTGCCTGGTTTACAACCGGAACTACTTTACGGAGTAAAGCGCATCAATCTACGCAAATCTATTACATTTTTTAAACTAGGCAAGATTCATCTTGGTGCGGAGCTAACACACTCTTCAAAATAAAGACGAAGAAAACCCGTCGCTTGTGCTTGTACAATTATATTATTTAGGATGATTTCCTCATGGACGATGTCAAAAATGCAGAATGATTTACAATAGAGTTTAACCATTTTGGTGCACAGTTTCTGATTAATCAATAACAACATTGTTGTAAAGGTCACAGACCGTGCACCAATGGACTTTGACCGTGGTCACCGTGTCATATGGGGATATTTGGCATTTTTATGTTCAATTTCGTCGTCAAGGCGGACAGCATATTTTAACATTTTCACGCAATGTTTTAACGCACATGCGGGCGCCTGATGCGCGATGCGTCTCTTTTTAATGGCGCAAATTGTTGCGTTGATGAATATTTGCAATCTGGCGCAGCCCCACCCGAACGCAAAACGCATGGCGCAACGCAACGCAGTTTCATGCGGAAGGGATTCCGCCCGGGGATTTTTAATAAGTGTGGAATGTCACAATATAAAATAGCGTCGGATTTGGGATTTGGGGGCCAGTTCAACTTCTAGATCCGTATGCACAAAACAACTTAAACCTGGTCTAACTTTAGATCTGGTCTAAATAGAGAATAATCCTCCCAGAAAGGATCCTTTTATGCTTTGATGAGTTCGTTCTAACATGAGTAATGATCCTTCTAAGAGGCAATACATTTCATTGTTACATTAGTTTAATTTGGCGACTCCGATTACTTTTGGACTTTGTTAGGGGAATACAAAAAATATAAAAGAATAAAATGGTTCCAGAAGGACCATTCATTATTTAGACCTGGATGTTTTGTGCATACAACAAGCCCTAGAGTTTAGTATTCTGTGGTTAAAGTGCATGATACGGCACTGCGCTAGCTACATAGACTATGTGCATCGGACTGTTTATATTCACTGATTTCTATCTACTGAAAATAACAAAAAGAGTATGGATTGCTAAATGCTTAATCGCGACATTCTAATTGCTACGCGCGCGTAATCATCATGACTTTGCGCGAAAAATAAAGCGCGTAAAGCACTAGCTACGCTGAAGCTAACACACTTTTCAAAATGCAGACGAAGAAAGCCCTTCGCTTGTGCGTGTATAATTAGGATGACTAGCGAAACGCCTGTCTTTCGGACGGCTTCCGCTAGTAAGTAGGGCCTACCAGGTACGTAGAACACCTACAAAATGAAACAATACATAAGTGTTGGAAAATGTACCACGAAATTGGTAAGAATACATTTATGAGTTAAAATATAATGCGTAGGCCTATTTTCTGACCTGAAATTGAATGTTTCCACTCGTTACCCCATATCCCATACAGATGAGTTAATGCAGGCCTATGTTCTGACCTGAAATTGAAGGGTTCCTGTCATCCCATGGTTTATACCTTAAGAAACCACACTATTTCATTCAACTCGTGGTCCTCCCTGTTACGCAATTTAATATTATTATAAGTAATTAGGATAGGACTCTGGCGGGAGCTACCACAGCGTCAAATCCCACATCTGACACCATGTTACCACCCGCCCCGGCTATCTCAACTCCTCTCCTAAGACCTAACCTTAAGGTTGGTGTAAACCCAATTTTTGTATACGTTTTGGCTACTCTCTTTCTATAACCGCTGACAAAAAGTGTATAAAACCATACATTTTTAGAATAGGACAGATCAGCTGAACCTAATGATGACGTCAGAATTATGAAAAAAATTGAATTTTTGGAGAAAATCTCTAAAAAGCATGATTTTCCCCCGAAATTTCTTGGAAAGCATAACTAAATTGTGTTTGAATTTATTTATTTTCTGATTTTTCAAAACTATATTAAAATGTCTAGGAGTGGTTTTTTTGGGGGGGGTTTTGAATTTTTTGCTAGTTTTGAAAAAAATCACAAAAAACGGCAAAATTCCCAAATTTTGCGACATTTTCACAATTTTTGCCGTTTTTTGTGATTTTTTTCAAAACTAGCCAAAACTTCAACAACAAAAAAACCACTCCTAGACATTTTAATCTAGTTTTGAAAAATCAGAAAATAAAAGAAAAATATTCAAACACAATTTAGTTATGCTTTCCAAGAAATTTCAGGGAAAAATCATGCTTTTTACTTTTAGAGATTTTCTCCAAAAATTCAATTTTTTTTCATAATTCTGACTTCATCAGTAGGTTCAGCTGATCTGTCCTATTCTAAAAATGTATGGTTTTATACACTTTTTGTCAGCGGTTATAGAAAGAGAGTAGCCAAAACGTATACAAAAATATTGGGTTTACACCAACCTTAATTCATTTACTTCATGAATAATCGCAATAGCTGCGTACCAAGTGCGTTTCAATCAAATTAATCGTTAGATGAGAACGCGCACGAGCGCAGGTTACTAATATTTAATTGCCCGAAAGTACTGCGTCAAAGTGTTATGATTGTTTTGCTCATTGACCGACCAATCAAATTAAAGCATCACGCCCCTAACCTGAGTATTCAATGAATTACGAGGAAACGCGATTAAAGCTTATTTCTGATTGGTTGAATGATAACAATGTTAATGAGGGGATGACCCCCCGACTTAGACTGTTTCAATAACTAAGAAGGGGTGAAAAAAATAATAAACAGAAAACTGATTAATTATTAGCGCGATTATATCGGTACAAATCAACGATTTGCATAAATGCATCTTTTTCAGTAACGAATGAGAATAATGACTGCTTAACACTGTTTTCGTGAATTTGTTTTGAAATCCTCGGTTGTTTCAGACCAGAACAACATCCTCTGATCAATTACAAAATTTGAAGCATGGTGCATGGTATGGCACACTGCACTATGTGCACTGGTATGGCACACTGCACTATGGTGCATGGTATGGCACACTGCACTATGGTGCATGGTATGGCACACTGCACTATGGTGCATGGTATGGCACACTGCACTATGTGCACTGGTATGGCACACTGCACTATGGTGCATGGTATGGCACACTGCACTATGTGCACTGGTATGGCACACTGCACTATGGTGCATGGTATGGCACACTGCACTATGGTGCATGGTATGGCACACTGCACTATGTGCACTGGTATGGCACACTGCACTATGGTGCATGGTATGGCACACTGCACTATGTGCACTGGTATGGCACACTGCACTATGGTGCATGGTATGGCACACTGCACTATGGTGCATGGTATGGCACACTGCACTATGGTGCATGGTATGGCACACTGCACTATGGTGCATGGTATGGCACACTGCACTATGTGCACTGGTATGGCACACTGCACTATGTGCACTGGTATGGCACATTGCACTATGGTGCATGGTATGGCACACTGCACTATGGTGCATGGTATGGCACACTGCACTATGGTGCATGGTATGTCACACTGCACTATGTGCACTGGTATGGCACACTGCACTATGGTACATGGTATGGCACACTGCACTATGGTGCATGGTATGGCACACTGCACTATGTGCACTGGTATGGCACTATGTGCACTGGTATTGCACATTGCACTATGGTGCATGGTATGGCACACTGCACTATGGTGCATGGTATGGCACACTGCACTATGGTGCATGGTATGTCACACTGCACTATGTGCACTGGTATGGCACACTGCACTATGGTGCATGGTATGGCACACTGCACTATGGTGCATGGTATGGCACACTGCACTATGGTGCATGGTATGGCACACTGCACTATGTGCACTGGTATGGCACATTGCACTATGGTGCATGGTATGGCACACTGCACTATGGTGCATGGTATGGCACACTGCACTATGGTGCATGGTATGTCACACTGCACTATGTGCACTGGTATGGCACACTGCACTATGGTGCATGGTATGGCACACTGCACTATGGTGCATGGTATGGCACACTGCACTATGGTGCATGGTATGTCACACTGCACTATGTGCACTGGTATGGCACACTGCACTATGGTGCATGGTATGGCACACTGCACTATGGTGCATGGTATGGCACACTGCACTATGTGCACTGGTATGGCACACTGCACTATGGTGCATGGTATGGCATATTGCACTATGGTGCATGGTATGGCACATTGCACTATGGTGCATGGTATGGCACACTGCACTATGGTGCATGGTATGGCACACTGCACTATGGTGCATGGTATGTCACACTGCACTATGGTGCATGGTATGGCACACTGCACTATGGTGCATGGTATGGCACACTGCACTATGTGCACTGGTATGGCACACTGCACTATGGTGCATGGTATGGCACACTGCACTATGTGCACTGGTATGGCACACTGCGCTATGGTGCATAGTATGGCACACTGCACTATGGTGCATGGTATGGCACACTGCACTATGTGCACTGGTATGGCACACTGCACTATGGTGCATGGTATGGCACACTGCACTATGGTGCATGGTATGGCACACTGCACTATGGTGCATGGTATGGCTCACTGCACTATGGTGCATGGTATGGCACACTGCACTATGTGCACTGGTATGGCACACTGCACTATGGTGCATGGTATGGCATATTGCACTATGGTGCATGGTATGGCACACTGCACTATGTGCACTGGTATGGTACACTGCACTATGGTGCATGGTATGTCACACTGCACTATGGTGCATGGTATGGCACCAGGGCTCAAATTACATCGCGGCCATTGCCGCGATGCCCTCGCATCTGGCCGCGATGCCCTCGGATCAGTAAAAAAATCACGGCCATAATGGCCGTGCCCTATTTTTAACAGTGGCCGTGTGCCCTTTTGGCTCTCGGTTGGGGGTTCCGATAGACTTAACTTTGATCAAATTATTCCAAGTTCAATCCGATTTTGAAAGGTGCAATGTGCTTTAAAATTTTACAAAAATGACGATGTGACAGTCCATTTGAGGTGTAAAGTTTTCATCTATCTAATGGTTGTTTTTAAACATGTATCCACCTTGTCTCTAGCTACGCAATTGCTCACTGCTCTGCTTTCCAACAGCAACGTACATATATAACATCACAAATTCACAACATGACAATGATACAGTATTAAAATATGTTGATTGACAAAATAAACAGACCGTCTCGTTTCATGCTGTAAAGTATTTAATAAAAGTCCTAGTGAAGTTTACATGTAAAATATGGTATAAATAATGTAATATAAAATGGCCTTGGTGCCCTTTCATTTCAATATTGGTTTGGCCTTGGTGCCCCAGAACACGGCCTCGATGCCCTTCGAAATGTGTTATTTTTAAGGCCAAAGTGGCCGTGCCCCTAAATTGACGAAATTTGAGGCCTGTATGGCACACTGCACTATGGTGCATGGTATGGCACACTGCACTATGGTGCATGGTATGGCACACTGCACTATGGTGCATGGTATGGCTCACTGCACTATGGTGCATGGTATGGCACACTGCACTATGTGCACTGGTATGGCACACTGCACTATGGTGCATGGTATGGCATATTGCACTATGGTGCATGGTATGGCACACTGCACTATGTGCACTGGTATGGTACACTGCACTATGGTGCATGGTATGTCACACTGCACTATGTGCATGGTATGGCACACTGCACTATGTGCACTGGACTGTTTATATTATTATTCACTGGTTGCTATCTACTGAAGATAGCAAATAGGGCCTGGTTTGCTAATGATATTGCATTGCTGGCGCATATTCAGACATTCTTTACCGGTATGGGGGAGTGGCGGCTAGTTAAGAATTGTAAAATGGTTTGTGACTAACTGACTATCAACATGACAATATCACTAGTATCAGCACTCTCCCATGATTACTGCTAATGAACTCATCCGCCGGGCAGATCTAGCGCATCAAAAGAGGGCCACTTGGGTCACATTTGAATCATCGGGCATTCGGGTAAGCGCCGCGAGCATTGCCATTGGAGCGCCTTATTTATTGTGAACTTTCGTAATTGTTTTTGTTTTGTTAAATGACGTAATAATGCAGTCAGCATGTTCAGCGCTAACATGATTGCCTCCACTTTTAGTAACGTGTCTAGTAAATGTACTCGATTAAAATTTCTCCGTATACCTGATTGACCTATATGTCACCGACGCCGATTTTTTTCTTCTTCTGAGAACCAATGAGGACTCGCTTAAACATTTAAGCTGTTCACAAGAATAAAAGGTTACCATATTAAATGTATGTCAACATTGATTAAAAAACAACGAACCTAATAGGCTAATATCATTGATTTTCATAATGAAAATAATTAATGACAAGTGGGCATCGATTGGTAGTGGGTACTAATCATTTTGGGACAGCCTGTAAACTCATAAGGTCAAAGGATCAAGCTACCTTTATGATTACTAAATTTCCAAATTAGTACAAAATGCATGGTCCATTGGATAGGATTCGACTATATTAGTCATAACACTTTCCACGCGGCAGGCGTCTGCAGACGACATTCCAAAATTTCATAAAATATTTCAAAAATGTCAAAATTGTTAAATATCATAACCATATTTGAAAACACCAAATGAAATACATTGAAATAAGTACAAACATGCCTAGTATTGGTTCAGTAATCCTTGAGATAGACTTTCAAAATTGTGTTTCTGACAAATCTGTTTTGTGTATGGTAAATATATATTATAGCCGCGTGGAAAGTGTTAACAGTGCCTAAATGTAGTTGTTATTAGCTCAAATGTATTTATTTGGTGTCTCTATTCCAATTCGTAATTGTCGGCGGCGCCAGTTGATTGGATAGGAGACCTTGTACAAATGCCAATAAAAAGTAGTCGTAGGCCTATTAAATGTACTCAAACATGCAAATTATACCCAACAGTGTGACAAAGCTTTGGTAGTGTGGGGTCTTAACAAATAGCTTGAAATTTGCTATTATTTCTTGAAGTTAAAACAAGTATGTCCAAATATGATATGACACATGACAGTGTTATATTATCCCCTACATAACATTGTAGTCATTATGACCCATGACATTGTTATATTATCACCTTTATACATTGTAGTCATTATGACCCATGACATTGCTAAATTATCACCAATACAGTCATCAAAAAAAGTAACTATACAGGTAATAAATGGGCTTCTAACTCTAAAAATATATATCATACCTAAAAATATTAAATTATAAAGTTGTTGAGAAATTCATCTTCTTTAATATGACTGAGATATTGTGGAAGTGACACTCAAAAGTGTAAGGTGAAGTCCGATATTCATTTTCACATTTTTATTTTCTACACGCGGACCCATCTACGGGTACCTTATCGATTACCGGTAGTGCAATTGGTATAGATGCATGCGCGGGTTTGACAGTCGGCCGTATTGTTCCGAAGGATCAATACGCCACACACACACACACCCACCTACACCGTCATACTCCCCCCCCCCCCCCCCCCCCCGTGTTGAAATGTAAAATGTGAAAATGAAAGTGTGACTTTACCTTACATTTTGGATTGTCACTTCTTCAATATTCAACCGATCCTAGCATGTAATATCTCATTTATTACCTGTATAGTTCCTTTTTTTGATGACTGTAAGTGTATTGTAGTAATCTTCACACAAACTTCACACAAAATTTATTTCGCATCACCCTGGGCCTAGATACATACGCGCTTGCTATTTGCGTTTTACACCCTGCGCCCAGATTTGCGTTTATACACCCTGGTCCCAGATACATAGGGGGGGGTGTTTTGTGGTGTTTTTGTTGTTGTTGTTGATTTGGGTGGGGGTGTATGTTTGTGTAGTGTAGTTTGTTTGGGGTGTGTTTGTTTGTGTGTCTAACCTTTTTTTTCTTCATAAATTTGAGTTGTGCACAGATAGTGACGCGTCGAAAATACCAGAGGTGTGTGGGGTATGGTTAGTCCACATGTTATCATTATGACAATCTAATAATGTCTGTAAAATCACACAGATGCTCGATTCCAATCATATTCAATGAATTAGTATTTCATGTAGTAAATGGTTGTGAGATTATTAGAGAGTAGACAAAAGTACCCGTTCATGCTTCGTCGATCCTTCAGTTAGTTTTGTCCAGATGCCGAATTACAGTCAGTCAGACGATGAGGGAATAAGTCGTATCAGACTTGTGGGAGCCACACATCTTTTGTAGCTAAACTCTTTAGGCACAGCTCAACGAATACTTTGTCGCGGTTCGGCGAGTTTTCGACACCATAACTGGATAAAGTCATTATACGCGAATTACTCTGTTGTTGTAATACAAAGCAATATCAACCTTGGTTATTTGCCACTATAGTGATTTTTATTTATGTGGTATTTATTGAAATGAGGGCCAAATTGTTGAAAAATAGTTATTGTGACAATTGCATCGCAATTGGCATCAAATTGAGGGTTGTCGTTTTAATAGATTGCAATGATTGCAGTGTTTGTGGTGTTTAGACCTACCTGATGCATGGTTAATGCACCAAATTCATCATAGCGTGCATTGAACCAATGTACACTTATCATGCTATCTTATACTTGATTGTGCAGGGAAGAAACGACTGCTGGATTCTCGCAACTTTACCGGCGGGAATCTTTGAGAGAATGGATTCTCGGATTCTCCTCGAATTTCTGACCCTGAGCAAAGCAAACTTTGAGATGAGGAACGTTTGCATAGTACAACAATTGCCCCTTAATGCGCCATGTTATGGTTCAATGCACACATCAAGGTGTTTCAATCTGTGCACAATTTGTTTTGATTCACCCTGTACGTGCACTGTATATGTAGGCCTACATTGGTGGTGGTGGCACAATATTAATGCATGTAGCCTACCGTCGATTTGCTAACTTTTTTATATTGATTAATATAATACATCGTATACATACAGGGTGTCCCAGAATGATTTATACCATGTTTGAAAAAAATTAATAATAAAAGTATAAAACCAACATTACAGGCCAAGTATATATGATGCCTGCAATATAATGAGGAACAACATGTTTCCTACTTTACTCAGTTAATTTTATAAAAACTTCTTTATCCGTCCTGATATGGCATGAAATTATTGAATATTGGTGAAAATCAGTTTTTCACTTTCAGCGTATTTCAATTGATTAAACTCACACCAAACTTCACAAATACCACCTAAGAAAGTATGATATAAATCACTCGAGCAGAAAAATCCCCTCACAACATTCAAATATTGCTTTATTAAACATCACTCACAGTCATGACAGTTGATATCTATTAATTTTGTATTGGAAATTAAAAGAAGACATAGCAAATTACCTGGATATCTTTAAATTGAGCTTTGTGCCGAACATTGTCAATGATTTCAAAAGTATGGGCGGCCATTTAGGTCAAAAGGTGTCAAATACAAATAAAGGTCTCAAATGATGATTAAGGGCTCAAATACACGTTAAGGTGTCAAATGTTGACAAAGGAGTCAACATCTGACACCTTAACGTGTATTTGACCCCTTTATCAACATTTGAGACCTTAACGTGTATTTGAACCCTTAATCAACATTTGAGACCATTATTTGTATTTGACACCTTTATCAACATTCGACACCTTTATCTGTTTGACCCCTTTATTAACATTTGACACCTTTATCTGTATTTGACCACCCCTTTATGAACGTTTGAGACCTTTATTTATATTTGAGACCTTTTTGACCCAAATGGCCGCCCATACAAAAGAGGTAATTTTGTCAAACTTGAAATCTACCATTTTTACAAAAGAATCCATAATTTTTGTTTGAAACGTCCGATATTTAGAATTCAAAATTCCTAAGAAAGCTAAATATAATATGTAGTTCCAGTATAACTCATTCTGAGACACCCTATACCTTGGATCATCATGAGTGGGTTAGTGAATTATAATCCCTCCATTGTTCTGTTCTTTGTTGTCATCTATGGTTTATTTTTGCGGATTTTCCTTAGTAAAAACGTATTTGAGATGGTCCCTCCATTTTTGTATTAAGGAATTCAGATCTAAAAAAGAATGTCAAACATAGATTATTGTGTGTTCTTACTCTGTACCAAGTGTTATCTGTTTCTATGCTTGCATTGCCGAGATGTATGTAATGTTGAACCCGCCAATCCGAGGACCTTTGTCCCTACCAGCCGGCAATGTGAGGACAAAAAAATGTATATGAGTAGGGTCCTCACCCCCCTAAGGGTGTATGGTCATGTCCTCCATTAGACATGTTAGACGTCAATACACATACCATACAAATGTCCCTACATGTATGGTAAAAAAAATAAAGTGTCCTCAGATTGACTGTAACTTCTATACTTTTTTAAACGTGTTTTAATACGGGTCCTCACATGGGTTGGGACTCGACTATAGATGTATCAATCGACCCATATTTCAACCTATTGCATATCCAGCCAAATATTAACAGATGTCGGGCAGTGTCCAAAGTGTCCTTACTTTAAGCTAATGTTATGACGTCATAGTTCATACTTAAAAGTCAAAAGTGCATTTTTGAAAGACAAAGGATCATACTTTGTATTGATCACACTATCGCTCAATAGAATTACTCATGCCTCCCATACCATGATCACTTTCATAACTTAATGACCAACCCTCGTACAAACATCAGCAAAAATGTGTTTGCGCCACAACGCGAGGGGAATTCCCCGTCAGTCCGAATACCCGTCAGTCCGAAACCCCGCTAGTCCGAATTTTTTTTATTTTTAAAATAACCCCGCTAGTCCGACACCCCGTCAGTCCGAATTTTTAAATGTTTAAAAATAACCCCGCTAGTCCGACACCCCGTCAGTCCGAATTTTTTTAAATTTTAAAATAACCCCGCTAGTCCGACACCCCGTCAGTCCGAAAAATAAAAATAAATAAATAAACCCCGCTAGTCCGAAACCCCGTCAGTCCGAAAAAATAAATTAAAAGCCCCGTCAGTCCGAAACCCCGCTAGTCCGAATAACATGATATGCACCGGGGGTGCACAACTATCGAAATGATTGGGTAATTACAAAAAGTAAGGTAAATCTATTATAATAAAGACCATAGGTACCCGATTGATTCAAAATTAAATGAAGACAAAGCTTAATAAAATATATTAAGGTCTTGTTCATTAGAGTGTACGGGGGTGCCACTCTTTTTGTCATAATATACTTTTTATGAAATATAGATATTTCGAATGTCTAATGAGATATGACGACCGGGGATCGTTATAAAATGAAAGACCTGATGATAAACCATACATATATAACCCGGGGGTGCTACTCTATTTTTATTTCATTTTTTATAGATATTTCGAAAGTCTAATGTAATATGACGACCTGTGATTGTTAAAAAATGAAATACCTGATGATAAACCATACATATATACCCCGGGGGTGCTACTCTACTTTTTACAATTGAAAAAACAAATTAAGAAAGTATACATATTGAAATTTCTTCAAAAGACAATGTCCAATCAGGGAGGTGGTCCAATGATATCGAAGAACCACTTACACGATACGCGTTTTAAATATCTTAACAGAATGTAGTCAAATGGTCCGGATGAGAGGTGCCACTCCCCATAATTACTTATGTTATGCACTTATCAATTGCGGCCCCGGCCATAGCGGGGATTAGGGCCGGGACGTACAAATTGCCGATGTGACGTCCCGGCTACAGTCGTGTACGGTCCCCGCAGGGCGGGGCACCACTTTTTGTACGCCACCCCCCTACAGTCCCGGCCTCCCATGGCCGGGACAAAGTGTACGCCGGCGTACGGTCCCGGCCACCCCATAGCCGGGACAAAGTGTACGACGGCGTACGGTCCCGGCCCCCATGAGGCGGGGCATAGTGTACGCCCCGGCTACGCCCGGCCTCAGACAGCCGGGCCAATATTAGCGAATCGTTATCATGTTACACGGTTCACTGCGAGCATTTTCATGATTTACCGTTCACTACTAATAGCCTATTGTTTTGTGAATAGTTTAGTTTATACAGTGCTCCAGAATAAAACTCAGAATAAAACTTACCAGAGGCCTAAAACTAAAAATACTATAATGTTGGCATATGATCTATCTCAGTCTGTTGTCAACCAGAAATGAATCGAGTCAAAAAATCACTTTATGGACATCATATTGTGTAGCTTTATTTTTGATAGATCATGCGTACCCACCGGCAACATTGGAAAGTTTTGATCCAATTTATTTATTATGAACAAACAGTATTTAAGTTTTAAAAATGGACCGACAACATGATTGATCTAATTGACTTGGGAGGGGGATTTTTGACCTTCTTGGGGACTTGGGAGGGGGAATTGAGGGGGTTGGGCTCCCCCTCCCTGACTTACGGGCCTGCAAGTAGGTGTTGTCTATCTATCCGGGCCCTACCGTGTACATTATTCCAGGCAAAAACACTATATGGTCAAATTGTTCTAAGTTTACCGTACTCATGGTAGAAAATCCAGGCATTGATCATTCGCGGTGACTAATTTTAAAGTTTAATATAGTGCATGTCTGTATTTTATATCTCTATGCCCCGGTGTGGATGATATGTACCTTTAGCGTACATCCCCGCTATCGTGCACCCCGGCTATACACCCCGGGGTGTACATTTTTTGTACCTTAGCGTACGTCCCCGCCATGTATGTGTACGCCCCGGCTATGCCCCGACTGCGATTTTTTTTTACTAGTAAACATTTGTAAAATTTATTTATTTCGTTCACTTAATACGGAAAAAAGCAAAACTCACTGAATAAAATGATTTTTTAATTTTAAAAAAAAAAGTCAACTGATTTTACCTGTGAGCCCATACAAATGTTTACTAGTAAAAAAAAATCGCGCCCCGGCTATGCCCCGGGGGTGTACATTTGTGTACCCTAGCGTACGCCCCCGCTACAATGCCCGGCCTATTTTTTCAGTAATGTGGCGTCCCCGCTATGCCCTGGCTACACGACCCGGCTAGCGGGGGCACGTTTTGTACGCCCCGGGTACACACCCCCGCATAGCCGGGCCATGTTTTTTGTACGTTTGCGTACGGTCCCCGCATAGTCCCCGCCATGCCCCGGGTCCCCCGGGGCCGGGACTGCAATTGATAAGTGCATTATAGTATTATTTTTGAATTAAAATCTGTTGTTAAGCGGGGTCGTCCCATTCAATTGATCACATAACCTCATAATGCATATTTTAACCAGGAAGGTGTCAATTTGACACCTCCCTGTTTTAACCAGGAATTTTCGAAAGCTTGCCCGTGTCCGGCATCGTCTGATAAAATTAGTCAAAATAACAACCGCCCTCTATTTTTTATCGATGCGTCGCATTAAATGATGAGATTTCAAATGACTATTGCGATTTAAAAATTGATTTTGGTGTCAAATTAAACCCAAGGCAATAATTAAAAACCTGATTAAAATTATAGAGAGATTTTAACCATTAAACGTTAGTTATGGCTGAAACCCGACACGTTCAAAAACCTAAATTCAAAGCGATTTCTGGGCCGTTGAATTTTAACACCATGTACCAACTAGCATATGTGTCAACTAAATGAAACACCTTTAAAAAGCCAGGACATTTTGGATTTCATATGATGAATCATACACGAGTTCGAATTAAAACTCATGAAGTTTTTATTGTACGAGTCAAAATGATCATTAGGTTGAGTCGCGACTTTCTTTGACACGGTTAAGTTCTCACACAATTCCACTTCCAATGCAAATTGGATTAAACATGTTAAAAAAGCCGGGGCTGGGGGGGGGGGGGTGTCGATAAGGAGTCTATTGAAGTTATTTCTAGTGATCTATCTGTTTTTGAATGATGATAAATAGTAAGTGTTTCTTGTTGAAAATCTCCAAAGAAAACGACATCATTTAGTTGATTAAAAATGATTTTTGAAAGGATTAAACAATGAAGGCCTAACTAGACCTTGCCCCGCGTGTGGATCATCGTTTGTATGAGATTTCATTGAGAATTTTGTTGATGCCCAACGTCTTTTGGTACCAGCTTCAAGAGCACACACTTTGTCTACAGCAAATGAGACATATTCCAGATTGTTGCCAGTGAAATTCTGAGCTAAATATCAAGTAATGTTACATTTCACACTTCCGTTTTGAAGATGCGGCCTCCACAAGAAACATGGTCAAAACGTGAAATTTCAAAATTGCATGTTTTAATGGTGCAAAGTAGCGCGTGTACGCGCTTTTTAAAGAAAATTTCTCCCCGAGGGCCTTTTACTAGATTACTGAAAAGTCTATATAGGTCCTCTCGTATTGTTTACCCTGTAGATAGTTGAAAATTAAGCTTTATTTTCGATTTGACAATGCTATCATTTCACAATTACTTGTATTTAAAATCATATAGGCGAGTAGGCCTAACATTCAGATGGCTGAAACGCATATAATATGACCCGACAATACGCCCGACATGCAGTTTCATTTAATCCACTAGCTTTAAAGCGTCTTTTGACATGAGTGAAACCCAAAGGACCCCTCTCAGTGCTCCTGGCCTACTATTTATCATCATTCAAAAACAGATAATCACTAGAAATATCTTTAATAGACTCCTTATCGACCCCCCCCCCCCCCCCCCCCCCCCAGCCCGGCTTTCTTAACATGTTTAATCCAATTTGAGTTGGATGGAAGTGGAATTGTGTGAGAACTTAACCGTGTCAAAGAAAGTCGCGACTCAACCTAATAATCATTTTGACTCGTTTAAACAATAAAAACCTCATAAGTTTTAATTCGAACTCGTGTATGATTCATCATATGAAATCCAAAATGTCCTGGCTTTTTAAAGGTGTTTCATTTAGTTGATTAAAAACGATTTTTGACAGGATTAAACAATGAAGGCCTAACTAGACCTTGCCCCGCGTGTGGATCATCGTGTGTATGAGATTTCATTGAGATTATTGTTGATGCCCAACGTCTTTTGGTACCCAGTTGGAGCCCGCAGCTTCAATATACACCACCAATGCACTCCCCAATAGACGCTACGTGCAAAGTAGGGGTCAAACATCGGCTCTAACTGGAGTTATCCCATACGTCCTTATATGACATTTACAGAGATTATTCCTAAGAGATGTCCGCAACACATATCAAAAGGATATGGCAAAGTGTTTGACTAGATTTTTCAATATTTCGAGATTAATTTGATGTAGCTCTTTATTTACGCTCCAAAACCCAGGACGGACCTTTCGCCGATTTCAGTCGTTTAAAACTTTAAAATGTTCAAATTAGTGCGATTTTTTTAAAATTTGCATTGTGCACACTCATAAAAATATGTAATACCCTTAACTAATAGATATAATTGAAAAAAGTCGGTCAAAATCTCGCAATTTGTACCGCAAAAAGGAACTATTGCTGTGATAAACTTTTCCCGGACGTGCTATCATATCCCATAGTGCATTGGTGATGTATACCCTTTATGTCAACAGAATATGGGGTTAGAAATTCTGTAACGATGAATTTGTTATGGGCGCACAGCGATAAATCACTCCTCGTTTTGTGTGGTAGTAAGTTCCGGCAAAAACAAAAACCGAGGTTGTGATAAATGGGGTCCTTTGGGAATAAGTTTGGCGTGAGGGTAGCATTTTTATAATTAAAATGAAAGGTAATTGAAGAATACTTCTCTTTATGTTGTCAGATTGATGTTAAAGATGACAACAGTCTGAAAGTATACAAACAACAAATGATGTTCTTAATACATAACAACTATATACAATGAAGCAATACTTGTGTAGATGCTATAGTTCAACATCCCCCCACGTTAGAGGGGTTAATACCGCGCTAACGTAACAACTAGCAGATTAGCGGGTCTGCCATTTACCAGTCTCAGGCACGTAGTGACGAGGCTTTATTGTTTGTCTGTGAGGGCGTGCGAGGGCAACTCCACCTGGTGCGACTGGTGTAATAGGTGCTGTTGGTATGTCCGGTGGTGGCAGATTTGTTTTTGAGGGCGTCAGCGGGATCAGTGGTGCTGATGCTGCTGTATGGTCCAGCACGGGCTGTGCTGGGGCATCCATCGTTGGCACGGTAGCCTCTGTCATAGAAGTAGACGTGTGCGGTCGTGCGACAGCGGTGGGGCCCTGTTCCAGCTGGTCTGACGCTGGCTGTGGTTGCGGTGCCATTGCGTGTCGTTGTGGTACGCTCATGCCATGGTCGACCATGTGTCGTCGCGAGCGATGTGTGGAATCCTCGATTGCGACCGTGGGTGGAGTAAACTTGCGTAAGAAGCGCCTGTTTCTTAGCGATAAGCGTCCAGATCCATCAACCTTGACCCAATATTGGTCATGGTCCCTTAGCTCGACGACTGTGCCGGATTTGTCCCACTTAGTAGGATGCGGACCGTGTTGGTTCTGCAGGAACACGCGGTTGCCCAGCGATAGTGGTGCAAGGGGTCTTGCGTGAGCGTTGAGGGCTTCAAGTGAGCGTGGCATCCGGGCTTTCATTGCGTCTTCTTTAAGTGCCCATGCTTCGCGCCAGGTAGTGCGAATGGATGGGTTAGTGAACTTATTCTGTCGGCTGACGAATGAGAAGGCATCGCGTATAGGTCTGCCGAAGACTATTTCCGCCGGTGAGATGTTGCAGTCAGGATCCGGAGTGTTGCGCAATTGGAGTAGTGCCCGTAAGAGACCGTCATTATCAAGGGAACCAGTGGGCCCAACATTGTCCATCAGGGTGCGCTTCGCCTTCTTGACAGCTACTTCGGCGCGGCCATTCGATTGAGCGAAGTAGGCAGATGACACACGGTGACGGACTCCCCATTGTGTAAGGAAGTCGGCAGTCGCAGAAGCAGAGAATTCTGGGCCTCCATCACTCGAGATATCCTCAGGAACGCCAAACGTGGCAAATAATGTTCGGAGAGCAGCGATCAGGCCCTGCGCTCCAGCCTGAGTAGTACCATGCGGTGCTCTGAAGATTTCGACCCATCCAGATAGACGATCGCCGGCGACTAGGTAGTGGCATCCTACGAAGTCAAAGAAGTCAGCGTAGATCGATTCAAATGGTGTTGCGGGGACTGGCGATCGTGTAGGGGGCAATGCAGCTTGTGACGGGGCGTTCCGGTTGCATGCTGTGCATCTTTCGCGGGCTGACTGAATGTCCTTTGTCATTCCCGGCCAAAACACGATAGCGCGAGCACGTGATTCCATGGACGTGACGCCTTGGTGGGCGGAGTGGAGTGTCTGGAGAACTTCGCCACGAAGGGATGATGGGATAACGACACGGTCACTGAACAAGATGACACCATCCAATACATGGAGCGACTCTCTGTATTTCCAGAATGCGGCCAGCCCGTCATTTGCGGTACGGTGTGCATCCCCGAAGCCGGTGTAGATGGCATCCATAAGCTGGCGTGAGACAGGATCGGTTGCGGTCTCAGAGGCAATGCGTTCCCATGTCAATGCTGTTATGTTCTGCGTCTCGTGACGGATGGCAGCAGTCATGGCGCATTCGGCATCATCTTGTGCTGAGTGTAGTGTGAGGCTAGATAGCTCTGCAAAGTTGCTTACGGGGTGTCGGGACGTGGCGTCAGCGGCAGTATTAGTCTTGCCGGGGAGATGTGCGATCTCAAAGGCCCATGGTAGTGTACGCTGCTTGAGGCGGAAGAGTCTGGAGTTGGGGATCTCATCGAGAGTACGGTCTCCCATGATCTTGATCAGGGGCTTGTGATCAGTGACAACGAGAAGGTCATTGCATCCTTGAGTAAAGTATTTCGGCTGTTCGAGTCCCCATGCCACTGCCAGTGCCTCGCCCTCGATTGCAGCATAGCGCTGCTCTGCAGATGAGAGGAATCTGGAGCCAGCTAATGTTACCCTCCATCCATTATCGCAGCAGTCAGGGATGCGGGACTCGCAGGCACAGTGCTTCTGTGATAGAAAGTATCCGATGCCCTTGCAGGACCAATCTGGGCGTAGGCAGGTTCTCTTCGTAGGGTCAAATATCTCTACGCCGTGGCGGATGGCGTCAACGATGGCATCCTTAGATGTATTGAAGGCTTCATCAAGCGCAGGAGTCCATTCGAAGCGAACCTTTGGGCTGAGGAATGGTTTGAAGGGCGCCATGGTGTCGCGTAGTTGTGCATAGTTGGCGACCTGGTTAACTAAGCCGAACCAGCTACGGATGTCTGTGGTGGATGCTGGCGTCGGAAATCCGCGTATAGCGTCGAGGTATTTCGGCAGTGGCTCGATGGCTTCATCAGAGATCCGAAAGCCTGCAAAATCAACCTCTCTGCGTGCGAAACGGAATTTGTCTGGATTGAGAACTATTCCTGACTGGCCAACACGAATTAGGAAGTCAATGGTCCTCCACCAATGTGCTTCAAGGTTAGTGTCGTAGTGGATAGTGTCATCGACGCAACGCTCCTTGCGGTCGAAATCAGAGAGGATAGCGTCAAAACGGCGTCACCGGATGAGAGGAAGCCTTGGGGCGCTCTGGTGTACCTCCATCGGCCGAAAGGTGTGATAAAGGTGGTCAGATGGCGATCACATTCCCGAAGGGGGACGCTGTGATACCCGTTCCATGCGTCACTGACTGTCTTCCAAGTTCCTTTGGGGACACGTCTCGCTAGGTGGAACGGTGACTCGCTGGCGAATGTTTCTCGCTGGCAGTTTTTGTTTAGTGGGGAGAGGTCCACGGTGCGGCGTGGAGTTCCATCGTGCTTCCGTGTAACGACCATGCGGTGGCACCACAGTACTGGTTCGCCATATGGGACTTTTTCAATGACTCCTAGTGCCTCATCTCGTAATAGGTCGCTGTGCACCTGCTCTTGCCAATGTATTGGTACTGTGGCAGGTTTATGCACTGCCTTAGGGGGTGCACCTTCCTTGAGGTGAATCTCCACTGGAGGCCCTGTCATGCATGGGAGGGGGCGGTGAGGACAGGTATTAAATGACGATGCTGCAAAGTGTTGTAGCAACCAATCTTCCATCTTACTATTGTTGGCAGGGGTGCACTCGAAAGGAAGGGTATCGGGCCGATCGGGAACCACTGTACGTGGTGGACAAGAACATGGGCCTGTGCCATTTGAAGGTGGTGCGGAGCAACCGGCGTTGATTGCAGGGTGATCCTCCTTAAGTGGACGTTGGGCCTTTGGGGGCTGAAGTTCAGCTGCTCCAACTGAGGGGAAGTCGTGCGATACTATTCCAAGATCCATCATGGCTTCCCAAGACAGGTAAAATCCATGGGCTGACTTGCTTACATATACCATGGTGGCGCACGATTTCTTGTCGTCGCTCAGGGGCACTCCTTGTAGACGCACGATGATAGCGCCGTCTATGGTGATAGGAGACTTGTTAGCTGCGACTAGGTCTACGTGGACAGGAACGAGGTCTTCCTCAGAGAATCCAGCAGCCAAAAAACCGTCCATGGACCAGAGGCAAGATTGGGCTCCAGTGTCAGCCATCGCTGTGATGGTCGTAGGTGCGGTGGTAGGACAGCGTCGTCCGAAAGCTCGATAGTCCGAGTTGTTCACTGACATGTGTAGCTGCACTTCCGGATGGTTCAAGAAGCGGGCCCTGCGCCATGCACCCTTTGAGAAGATATTGTGGGCGTGAACTTGGGTAGAACGTGGTTCCGACTGCGTTTGCTTGAAACGGGGGCGTCGTCGATGGCGACGGTGGCGGTTATTAGTGCGCATGGGTGGCTGTTGGTGGTTTGATCCCGTTTCGTGCAATGCCGACACTTGTGCGAATATCACCCCAGTTTCAGATGTAGAGGACGCTTGGTGCTGAGATGCGTCCCTGCGGCGGCTACTCCGCTGCGCCCTGTAGCATTTGATGCACTGGCGATGGGGTCTAGTGTTCCAGCCTCGAGCACCCTCGGAGAACAGGGAAAATGTCTGTTTGCAGTCAGGGCACATGGCAGTTCGGTTACGGTCGGGGGTCGACTGCGTGCCTGTTGGGGTGGCTTTTTCTCGGCGGAAGGAGGATATTCCAGCCGCGGTTGTGGGCAAGGCATTCCTGGCCATTTCTTTGCTCTCGACAATGGCAATGACGTCGTTTACCGCGCGTCCGAGTATGGCATCAGTGCCTAGCACCTCGCGTCGAATATCAATGTCCGCAATACCTGCTAGGAGGACGTCCCGGACTATAGTATCGGTAAAGTCCACTTTCCGTGTACAAATGCACTCTGTGACGTAGGCACAGGTTTCAGCTTTTCCACGCACTCTGGCTGCGAACGAGCGGAAAGGTTCATCTCGCTGCTGTCTGCTATCTGGACGAGTTCAGCGCGTATGACACCAGTAGCAATGGGAATGACGGCAAGCAACTTCATCGCGGCCATTACGTCGGTAGTGGGCTTGGAGACTATGGCAGGATCCGTCTTTAGTAGGCTGTTCCCGAGAGTATCACCGGCACATTGGAAGAGTTGTGGCGAGGAGGCATTAGGATCGAGTCCGGATCCGGTGATGAATGCATCCCAACGACGTGTGAAGACATTCCACTCCTCAGGTGTCACACCTACATCCACCTTTGGGCGCTCTAATCTTGGGCCACGTGGAGCAGGGTGTACTTGTCCAGCCATGTGTACCGTAGAATGTGCCGATAGCAGAGCGCAGGCGACGGCTTCAGACGACTCTGGTGTTGCGTATGGGCATCCATCTACCGGGCAGTTAATTACGACCATCTTGGTAGTTCCTGTAGTTAGTGGCTTGAGACTGTTGTCATGAAGAATACTTCTCTTTATGTTGTCAGATTGATGTTAAAGATGACAACAGTCTGAAAGTATACAAACAACAAATGATGTTCTTAATACATAACAACTATATACAATGAAGCAATACGTGTGTAGATGCTATAGTTCAACAGTAATCTCTTGTTCTTTGTTCAGGATATTGCAAAATAAAGATTTTCGATTGTACCGAAAATTATCACGTGGATGAACACACATGCTGGGAGGCGGTCAGAAGGCAAGAGTCCGGGCTGAAAATAGGGGTGGCGCTCTTTAAATGATCATATTGTAAAATATAATTGGAATGGGTATTCTGTTCTTGACGATTTTGTGAAATTTTAATACTTGTTTGTTAGAATGAAGCATTCGAGACATTCCAAAAAGAGTTACTAAGAACCCAAAATCGCGACTTGTTTAGCTCTATTTTACACGTAATCCTATGGGCGGTATATTTAGTGCTGTGCCCCCTTGTAACACACAGTGTTGAAACTAGGATTATATTGATTTGCATTGATTTTGAGTATGTAAAAGAGGTAATTTGATCTTGTATTTTAAAAGAAAAACACATTTCTGCATGTGCCATGCATTAATATCATGAACACGACCCAATTTGCTTACAAATTGGGAGCAAAAACGGTTGAAGAGCATCATTTGACTACAAATTGCTTG